>CAWUFW010001075.1:2855000-3155000 GCA_963921515.1 Calotriton arnoldi
CCCCCCGTCCTGCAAGCCAGCCCAGGGTCTGGGTGCTGGGGACAAAGGGTCCACCGGGGCCCGGGGAGGCTCCCCCCCCCCGGCCTGGCCGGGTGTTGGAAGCAGGGACCGGGCCCGGGGCTTGAGCTCCGTCTGGCAGGCCATGGGGTGCTGGAGCCCCCCGTCCTGCAAGCCAGCCGAGGGTCTGGGTGCTGGGGACAGAGGGTCCACCGGGGCCCAGGGAGTCTCTCTCCAGCCTGGCTGGGTGTCAGAAGCAGGGACCGGGCCTGGGGCTTGAGCTCCGTCCGGCGGGCCCCGGGGTACGTGAGCCCCCCCATCCTGCAAGCCAGCCCAGAGTCCGGGCGCTGGGGACAGAGGGTCCATCGAGGCCCGGTGAGGCTCTCCCCGTCCTGGCCTAGGGTTCGGAAGCTGGGACTGGGACCGGGCCCGGGGCTGGAGCTCCGTCCGGCGGGCCCCGGGGTGCGGGAGCCCCACCGTCCTGCAAGCCAGCCGAGGCTCTGGGCGTTCATCGGGGCCAAGGGAGGCTCTCCCCGGCCTGGCTAGGGTTCGGAAACAGGGACCGGGCCCAGGGCTTGAGCTCTGTCCGGCAGGCCATGGGGTGCTGGAGCCCCCCCGTCCTGCATGCCGGCCCGGGGTCTGGGTGCTGGGGACAGAGGGTCCACCGGGGTCCGGGGAGGCTCCCCCCCCATCCGGCCTGGCGTTGGAATCAGGGACCGGGCCCGGGGCTTGAGCTCCGTCCGGCAGGCCATGGGGTGCTGGAGCCCCCCAGCCGAGGGTCCGGGTGCTGGGGACAGAGGGTCCACCGGGGCCCGGGGAGTCTCTCTCCAGCCTGGCTGGGTGTCAGAAGCAGGGACCGGGCCTGGGGCTTGAGCTCCGTCCGGCGGGCCCCGGGGTACGGGAGCCCCCCCGTCCTGCAAGCCAGCCCAGAGTCCGGGCGCTGGGGACAGAGGGTCCATCGAGGCCCAGTGAGGCTCTCCCCGTCCTGGCCTAGGGTTCGGAAGCTGGGACCCCCCCATCCTGCAAGCCAGGCCAGGGTCCGGGCGCTGGGTACGGGGGGGTCCATCGGGGCCCGGGGAGGCTCTCCCAGGCCTGGCCTAGTGTTGGGAAGCTGGGACTGGGACCTGGGCCCAGGGCTTGAGCTCCATCCGGCAGGCCCCGGGGTGCGGGAGACCCCCGTCCGGCAAGCAGGCCGAGTGTCGGGTGGCTGGGGACAGGAGTGGTTCCACCCGAGGCCCGGGGAGGCTCTCCCAGGCCTGGCCTGGGGTTCGGAAGCTGGGACTGGAACCGGGTCTGGGGCTTGAGCTCCATCCGGCAGGCCCTGGGGTGCGGGAGCCCCCCCCCCCGTCCTGCAAGCCGGCCGAGGGTCCAGGCGCTGGGCACGGGGGTCCATCGGGACCCGGGGAGGCTATCAGGGCGAAAGCTCGGGGCGGGCAGATTGGCATCCTTTCGGTCCCGGCCATCTGGTCGCACCTATCCCCTCGGCCATCTGGTCGCACGCAATGCTTTCCAATGGGGCGACCAGATGGCCGGACCGGCCTGGAAGTCCCGATGAGGGCTCATTTGCCTCCCCGATCCCAGCCAGGGCTCCAGGAGGTCGGGCGCGTCCGCGCCTAGGGTCCCCTCAGTCTCGTGGTGCGCACGGGTTACCAGAAAGGGGGTAGCCTTCCTCCGGATTACTAGGGACAGGGTACTCCGGAACCCATCTCGGCCTAGCGGTCCTCAGCCGTCAGCTGGACGGGCCAGGATGCTGCCCCAGCCTGGGGTCCGTCCCTGGGCCAGCCGTGTGGCTGGTTGCCCCGGATGGGCTCCCTCGGGCCCGGGGAGCCTCCCCCTGCTCGGCTGGGTTCAGGAGCTCCGTCCGGGGCCCCGGGGAGGGTGGCCTCCCCACCCCGGGCTCCGTCCTCGGTCCTGCCGCGTGGCAGGGTGCCCGGGACGGGGTCCCGTGGGCCCGGGGAGGCTTCCCCTGCGCCCCTGGGCCCGGGAGCCCCGGCTGGGTCCAGGGGCCCCTCCGGGCCCCGGGTCAGGTGATCCAGCCCTGGGCCCCGTCCCCCGGCCTGCTGCTATGCCAAAGATCCGAGACGGGGTTCCGTCGTGCCTGGGGAGCCCCCCTGGCTTGGCTGGGTTCAGGAGCTCCGCCCGGGGCCCCGGGGAGGGTGGCCTCCCCCCCCCGGGCTCCGTCCTTGGTCCTACCGCATGGCAGGGTGCCCGGGACGGGGGTCCCGTGGGCCCAGGGAGGCTTCCCCTGCGCCTCTGGGCCCGGGAGCCCTGGCTGGGTCCAGGGGCCCCTCCGGGCCCCGGGTCGGGTGCTCCAGCCCTGGGCCCCGTTCCCCGGCCTTCCGCTATGCCAAAGGTCCGAGACGGGGTTCCATCGTGCCTGGGGAGCCCCCCTGGCTTGGCTGGGTTCAGGAGCTCCGTCCGGGGCCCCGGGGAGGGTGGCCTCCCCACCCCAGGCTCCGTGCTCCGTCCTGCCGCATGGCAGGGTGCCCGGGACGGGGTCCCGTGGGCCCGGGGTGGCTTCCCCTGCGACCCTGGGCCTGGGAGCCCCGGCTGGGTCCAGGGGCCCCGGCTGGGTCCAGGGGCCCCGACGGTCCCTGGGTCAGGTGCTCCGGCCCTGGGCCCCGTCCTCCGGCCTGCTGCTCCACCAAGGGCCCAGGACAGGGGTCCGTTGGTCCCGTGCAGGCCTCCCCTGCTTGTCAAGGTGTCCGCGGGCCCCGGGTCGGAGGGCCCGTCGGGTCCCCCTCGCAGCCTCCATGGCTGGGGCCCAACTGGGGCCCTGGGCCTCCGGCCCACCATGCCCCGGCACCCGCTCACTCTTTCGTTGGGGGCACAGAGCGACCAGATGGCTCCCCTTTCGTGCCCGGCCATCTGGTCGCCCCTTTCCCCGCAGCCATCTGGTCGCCCCTTTCCCCTCGGCCATCTGGTCTCCCACAATGCTTTCCTATGGGGCGACCAGATGGCCGGGCTTCCCTGGAAGTCCCGATGAGGGCTCATTTGCCTCCCCGATCCCAGCCAGGGCTCCAGGAGGTCGGGTACGTTCGCGCCTTGGGTCCCCTCTGTCACCCTGTGCGCACGGATTACAAGAAAGGGGGGTGTTTTTCCTCCGGATTACTAGGGACAGGGTACTCCGGGACACCCCTCCCGGACTCGAGGTTCACAGCCGTCGACCAGATGGGCTGGGCCCGGACAACACCGCCCCAGCGGCCATCCCTGGGGCCTCCCTGGGGCTTGAGCTCCATCCGGCGGGCAATGGGGTGCGGGAGCCCCACCGTCATGCAAGCCAGCCGAGGGTCTGGGCGTTCATCGGGGCCAAGGGAGGCTCTATCCGGCCTGGCTAGGGTTCGGAAGCAGGGACCGGGCCCAGGGCTTGAGCTCTGTCCGGCAGGCCATGGGGTGCTGGAGCCCCCCCGTCCTGCAAGCCGGCCCAGGGTCTGGGTGCTGGGGACAGAGGGTCCATCGGGGCCCGGGGAGGCTCCCCCCGGCCTGGCTGGGTGTTGAAAGCAGGGACCGGGCCCGGGGCTTGAGCTCCGTCCGGCAGGCCATGGGGTGCGGGAGCCCCCCCGTCCTGCAAGCCAGCCGAGGGTCCGGGTGCTGGGGACCTGGGTCCACCGGGGCCCAGGGAGGCTCTCTCCAGCCTGGCTGGGTGTCAGAAGCAGGGACAGGGCCTGGGGCTTGAGCTCCGTCCGGCGGGGCTCGGGGTACGGGAGCCCCCCAACCTGCAAGCCAGCCCAGGGTCCGGGCGCTGGGCACGGGGGTCCATCGGGGCCCGGGGAGGCTCTCCCAGGCCTGGCATAGTGTTCGGAAGCTGGGACTGGGACTGGGACCTGGGCCTGGGGCTTGAGCTCCGTCTGGCAGGCCCTGGGGTGCGGGAGACCCCCGTCCGGCAAGCAGGCCGAGTGTCCGGTGGCTGGGGACAGGAGTGGTTCCACCCGAGGCCCGGGGAGGCTCTCCCCGGCCTGGCTAGGGTTCGGAAGCTGGGACCGGGCCCGGGGCTCGTGCTCCGTCCGGCGGGCCCCGGGGTGCGGGAGCCCCCCATACTGCAAGCCAGCCGAGGGTCCGGGCGCTGGGGACGGGGGTCCACCAGGGCCCGGGGAGGCTCTCCCCGGCCTGGCTGCTTTCAGAAGCAGGGACCGGGCCGTGGAGCGGGGGTGGCTGGCTTTATCCGCTACGCTGGCGGAGCGGAGTTTTCTGCCCACCCCTAGTATACACGTGGTATTACAGTCCCTTGTATTCTTTTGTCTTTCCTTTGTGAATCCGGCTAGCATGTTGATACTCCCACAGTGCACTATTCTAAGCAAAATCCAACATGGCAGCACACCTATGCCCCAGGAGGTTTGGGGTGTCCCAGCCAGGGGTGTGTTTAGGGAAATGAGCAGTTCTCTCCTCCTCAACCACGCCGAGCTGGATCTGGAATCAGTTCCCCCTGTCACTGTGTTGGTGCCAAGCTGTCTACAGTTGGTCCAGGGAACAAAGGCTTTGCTTCCCTGGGTCTCCTTTTACACATAATTATGAATGGGCAAGCCTTTCCCAGATCCCTTTCGAGTTAAGGAAGTTCCTGAACCATCCCCAGCAGCCCATCCTGAGCTGAGAGTAGCCACATACCTCATATCCAGTTCTTTCTGCAAAAAGACCATTGTTTATGCTCTGGGAGAAGTATCCACACCTTATTAAGGGGAAGCACTGACAAGGGGGCAGCTGCTGTCAGGCTAATACTAATAAGCCAACTGCAGGTTTAGGCAGAAAAAGTCTAGCTTTAGAAAAGTTACTTTTACAAAAAATCAGACTTCACCAGTGAAGTTGCTTATTAAAAATAGTGGTTGGATCATTCCTGTAACTTATCCAAAACCCGAGTTAGCAGAAATAATACATTAGTGTTTTTTTACAAGGTGCCCGTTGAATGGCGGAGGACATTCATTACCTTTGCCATCCTGACAGACTATCATAAGTCAAATTTAGAGAAGAGCCCTTTCCAGAGATCATCTCTGTAAATTAAAAGGAACCACTAAATTTCTTTCAAAATACAAAAAGTTTAGTGGATGACCGCCATCGGTTTTGAAGGCCGTTCACCAAGCTTTAAACTTTTTTTGTTTTTCAGAAATAAATTCCCAAAGTGGAATTTTGATTAAAAAGATCAAAAGCTAATGACCTCCACACCTTGGAAGTCTTTTTTTCTGACCCTCACTATATTATAGAAAGGATACTCTACCCACCAAAGTATATATTGAGACCTATATTCTTGCATGTGCCACTTTTTAAAACTAGGTACACTACCTTGTGGGCTCCAAGGCTTACTTGGGGTGTCTGATTTAATATTTAAAAGTAGGATTCATTTCTTTCAAGGAGTGGTATTTTGAAAGCTTCGCTTGCAGGTTTAAAAGATGAAGCAGTCAGGCTATACACATAGGCCAGGAGCCATGTTTTCCTTATCAACCTATTGGATGGCACAACATGTGCTGCAGTCCATGGGTGACATTCAACTTCCCATGCCATTAGTGTATTTTCCTGCACTATATATATTGTGGCCTGACTTGAAAGCTAAGTATTTCATTTGAGCATTAGTTAATTTTACTATGCTTTAGGGGTCAGTGCACATACACTGTGGACTGGACTGCAGTGCTCCAGTGTGCAGAGTTAAATACCCAGCAATACAAATCAGTATAAAATGAAGGTAATCACACAAAGGAGGGATTTTCTCACAGATCCACAACAACGTGTAGTGTTGGAGGACAAGCGGTTAGCCTAGAGGGTAAACAAAGGGTGGAGCAGCACAATACTAAGCCAAAGGGGAGAGGATCTCTCCTCTCCATACACTGATTCAGAACTGGAGAGTAAGCCCGAGGGCAATACTAAAGGGACCAAGATGGAACTGAAGCAGAAAAGCAATTGGGTTCCTAATCAGGAACAAAAGGGCAAAGGAGGAAAGGAAGTTTTCTTCACTCCCAAAGAAATGACTTGTTATAGGTGCCACAAGGCGGGGCATTGCAAGAAAGACTTCACAGTAAAAGATATTGTACTAACTGCACCCACAATGGGTAGTGTGTTAACTGTTGGGGAGGGTACGCAAGAAGGCCAATATCGCTTAACCTAGAAGCTATGAACATCTGAGAATGGGATCCAGATGCCATAAAGCATCTCCTTCTGGGTTTTGTGTTGGAGCTGGAGGAAGGTTCCTACTTTAAGGGATACAGATGCTTACAAGAATATGGTTGAGAGGAAGGATCTCAAATCCGAGGAGATTTTCCCTGGTGCCAAAGGCACAGGCCTGGTAGCCATTGGGGACAACATGGAGTACCCACTTGCCAGAGTCGAAGTAGAGGCCAATAGCAAGAAAGTCATGGTTGATGCAGGAGTTGGAGAGAAAGAAAGTGCTGGATGTCTTTTAGGCACTTACAAAAAGAACAATGGATGACAGAATGCAGAACAATGTCATACAGTACAGAGATCTGGGCCTAAATCCATTGTTTTTTTGCTCACCATGCCATTCCAGTTTGTACCCAGCCATATGCAAATCAGTCTTGACCCTGCACCCAATGGGAACAGTCCAGCCCGAACTGCTAGGCCAGGTCCTCCCTGGACTGGAAACAAACATCCTAGGACCGGTTTCGGGCTTTCAGCCCTCATCAGCCAGGATAGCTTGACTCCAGTGGCATGGAGAGCACGGGACCCACGTCTGGGCATACCCGTCCCACTCGGGGTGACAAATGCAAAAAGAACAATTGATGGACAGAATGCAGAACAATGTCATACATTCACCCCAGTACAGAGATCTGGGCCTAAATCCATCGTTTTTTTGCTCACCATACCATTCCAGTTTGGACCCAGCCATATGCAAATCAGTCTTGACCCTGCACCCAATGTGAACAGTCCAGCCCGAACTGCTACGCCAGGTCCTCCCTGGACTGGAAACAAACATCCTAGGACTGGTTTCGGGCTTTCAGCCCCCATCAGCCAGGATAGCTTGACTCCAGTTGCATGGAGAGCACGGGACCCACGTCTGGGAATACCCGTCCCACTAGGGTTGACAAATGCAAAAAGAACAATTGATGGACAGAATGCAGAACAATGTCATCCATTCACCCCAGTACAGAGATATGGGCCTAAATCCATCGTTTTTTTGCTCACCATGCCATTCCAGTTTGGGCCCAGCCATATGCAAATCAGTCTTGACCCTGTGCCCAATGGGAACAGTCCAGCCCGAACTGCTAGGCCAGGTCCTCCCTGGACTGGAAACAAACATCCTAGGACCGGTTTCAGGCTTTCAGCCCTCATCAGCCAGGATAGCTTGACTCCAGTGGCATGGAGAGCACGGGACCCACTTCTGGGCATACCCGTCCCACTCGGGGTGACAAATGCAAAAAGAACAATTGATGTACAGAATGCAGAACAATGTCATACATTCACCCCAGTACAGAGATCTGGGCCTAAATCCATCGTTTTTTTGCTCACCATGCCATTCCACTTTGGACCCAGCCATATGCAAATCAGTCTTGACCCTGCACCCAATGGGAACAGTCCAGCCCGAACTGCTAGGCCAGGTCCTCCCTGGACTGGAAACAAACATCCTAGGACCAGTTTTGGGCTTTCAGCCCTCATCAGCCAGGATAGCTTGACTCCAGTGGCATGGAGAGCACGGGACCCACGTCTGGGCATACCCGTCCCACTCTGGGTGACAATTGCAAAAAGAACAATTAATGGGCAGAATGCAGAACAATGTCATACATTCACCCGAGTACAGAGATCTGGGCCTAAATCCATCGTTTTTTTGCTCACCATGCCAATCCAGTTTGGACCCAGCCATATGCAAATCAGCCTTGACCCTGCACCCAATGGTAACAGTCCAGCCCGAACTGCTAGGCCAGGTCCTCCCTGGACTGGAAACAAACATCCTAGGACCGGTTTCGGGCTTTCAGCCCTCATCAGCCAGGATAGCTTGACTCCAGTGGCATGGAGAGCACGGGACCCACGTCTGGGCATACCCGTCCCACTTTAGGCACTGACTTGATTGCAATTGATTTAGTGCAGGGCCAGAAGCCAAGATGACTTGGAACACGTCAGCTGTGTTTACCAGAGCAATGGCTGTACAGAATAATCAGGAGGAGACTGTGACCACCCCAGACTTACAGGTACCTGAGAAGGGTAGTAAGTGGATCAGGTCAGACTCAGGAATAGGCCATGGTAGCCATCACCCCTGCTCCAGATGGTGAGGAGGAGGATGTACCCAAGGCAGATTGTGTGTTGGAGTATAAGTCACTGCCAGAGCTGCAGGGCTAGTTAGTTGATGGAGGACCTTCCCGGGAGATATTAGGCCAGGCACAAGTTGACAGTCCTACACTTGTGGCACTTTCAAAGGAAGCCCAGGAACAGGTAATAAGGAAGTTGTTGGGCGGCACTTCATTGACTGGGAGGACGGATTGCTTTTACAGTGTACCATGAATCCTAAGTCAGGAGACAGCAAGAGGCTAGTCTTTCCTCTAGTGCCCAGGAATTTCCTGTTGACACTGGCCCAGGACGTAGCTTTAGCTAGGCGCTTGGGCTTTAGAGAGATGGAGGAAAAGTTGAACTCTGTGTCAGTGACCAAGTATGTGCTGGGACATAGAGAGTACCTGTAGAATCTGTTCTGCTCAGCAAATCAGTGGTAAGCCAGGAGGTAAAATTAAGGTTAACATCATTGGTCCCACTTTCTATAGTAAGTGTGTCATTTGAGTATGTGGACATTGACATTGTTGATCCCTTTGACCATCCCTCAAAGTACATCTAGGTTGTGGTGGATCATGCCACCAGGTATCCAAAGATAGTACCTCTGAGGAGCAACACTGCTTGAGTAGTAGGAAGAGCACTCCTAGGAACCTTTTCTAGATTCCCCAAGATGGTGATTTCTGACAAAAGAACACATTTTGTCTCTCCCTACATAAAAGAGATGTGAGAGCAAGGTGGTGTGACTTACCATTTCTCTGTGACATACCATTCACATGGTGATGGGTTGGAGAATAGCTTTAACAAGACCCTTAAAAGCATGAAGTGAACTCTATAAGAGAACCTCAGGAGAAAGTGGGATCCTGGCCTTGGGAGAGTGATGATGCAATACATTGGTAAAGTAAAGAAATGCCTTAAGGAAACCCTGAACTGATGATAAATGATATGACATGAAGGTGACAATGACTGGGTACCAGGAGGATCAAGAAGTGTTGGTGCTGAAGCCTGTTTTCCATACAGCTTTAGAAGATAACAAGTGCAAGTAATAAAATATAGTACAGAAGGTCTCTGAAGTGAACAACCTGTTGTACAAAGGTGCCATTCTAGAACCTAGAAGGATGTTCTTTATGAACCTGCTGATGCCATACATCTGGAGAGATTTCACAGTAAGCATCCTCGCAATGGCAGATGACATTGATGGAAAAGTGAGCTACTTCCTGACCGGTTGCACATTAGTGAGCCACTTCTTGACCTGTTGTTCAGTGATGAGTAGGATCGCTCTATAGAAGGGTTACCAATTGTCCCTGATATGACTCCTGATCAGCAAGAAAATAGTAGAGAGGTTTTAGGACAATTTTGTCTTCTCATTGACCAAACAGTTTACATCTGTCTGTGTATACGACAGAGATAGAGATGATACTGTGGCAGGCAGGATGTGCAGGATGTCGGATGAGGTCAAATAATACTTCAAGGTAAAGATTTTGGACCTGGAAGTGATTAAGAGATCTTGTAATCCCTGGGGCAGCCCAGTCATGTTGGTTTCTTATGCCTTTAAAATGTACTCAGACCAAGAAAGGAAACGCTTGATCCAACACTGAGTATTAGGTTTATTCCAAGTGATAAGAATCACCACCCACAGTGCAGTGCCAACCGTCCCCAATAACTCCTGCTAGTCCTCTGCACTCCCTTCACGTCCCTCCATTCTAGAATAGAATCCCCCATTACTTGGCAACTCCATTGAATTCCAACCCAACCACAACACATCCCTCTTTCCACAGAATAAATGGACAATTCACATAACCCCCTAAATGTAAATGTGCGAGAGCACAACATTAACAAACAAAAATAAACAAATCTAATAGGAAGAACACAAACCACCATAAATCTACATCCATAACATTTTAAACAAAAACATATGTTTATAAAAAGTCTTTAACCATCCTGGTTGCTTCCTCAGTCTTCCAGGGCGACAGCTGTGTTAAGATGCTACCTCCAATAAATCGGTGCCTCCCTCCAACATGCGTCGTGGACCATGACCAACACTCTGATCAAATTTTCCACTTGCTTTCAACAATCGCAACATACTCCATACTTCTCCATTCCCCAGAACCACCACATTACTTCTTACATCAACTATCCTGTAAGGGCCCATGTCCTTTGAGGCCCCTTTTTTTAACAACTCTAGGTTTTTCTACCCAAACTATGTCAACATCCCTCCACACAGCATTCTTGACCTTTTTCAAGAAATCATACCTCTCCTTGTATTTACTCTGGTGACTACTCACATTCCCCTTGCATTTTGCCTTACTAGTGCCAGAAATCGCAGTCAACCAACTCGGAGTGAGTTTTGTCCTGGCTTTCCCCCCCCCTCTCAATCCCTCAAACAGCGACATCCCTGTCATGGTATGTGACATAGTTCTGTGTGCCCACAGCGTCTTCCTTAATGTATTTGTCAAAGATGTCCCATTATGCAAAGCTTTTGTAAACAACCTTTGACCATTTTGTTCATGACTTCTGCTAAACCATTTATTTCCTTGTGGATTATAACAATTTCCAATCCCTTCAAAAACTCCCGAAACTCTTGTGAAACAAATTGCCGGCCATTGTCAGGTGCTAGGGTTATGGGAATTCCTGCTCTCGAGAACACATCCCTAAGAAAATCAATGGCAACACGAGATTTCACTTCACCAAAACACCTTGCTGCAACTCATTTAGTGGTGTAATCTACCAAAACCACAATAAACAGCTTAGGTGGATGAAAAACTTCAAAAGGACCAACAATATCAATGCCTAGCTT
This sequence comes from Calotriton arnoldi, assembly GCA_963921515.1. Taxonomy (NCBI): domain Eukaryota; kingdom Metazoa; phylum Chordata; class Amphibia; order Caudata; family Salamandridae; genus Calotriton; species Calotriton arnoldi. The sequence goes on from CAWUFW010001075.1 coordinate 2,865,988, forward strand.
ACTCCAAGGCTCATCAGGAATTTACACTGGCGACAATGTTACATTCCTTACCACCATGCTATTGTCAGCAGAAATACATTCCAAAAACTCCTAGACCACTTCTTCCACCATCTTATCCATTCCCGGCCACCAATATTGTTCCCTCAACTTAGCTTTTGTCAAATTCCTCCCTAAATGACCATCATGAGCCAAATTGACCAACTTCTCCCACACCCCTAGCGGAGGAACTCTTCTCTCACTTCTGCACAATTTCCCTTCATTAATATTCAATTCATTTTTAACAACACAAAATCGTCTTTCTTCAACACCCAGAACTTCTCCATTAGGCTAACCTTTGTCTACAAAGTCCTTAACTCTGCTGTAAATCACATCTCTCTAGTTAGCCTCATTCCACTCATCTTCATTAATGGCATCATTCTTCACCCACAGAATCTTCCCTTCATCTCGTTCCCCACAATGGCCGTCTTATACCGGCAAACATGAAAGACAATCTGCTACACAATTATCCTTTCCTTTCACATATTGAACAACAAAGTTGAACTTACTAACTCCATCCATCCACCTACTTATCCTGGGTGTAACACACACACTACCATTGCTGGAGAAAATGTGTGCTAATGGCTTGTGATCTGTCTTTATAACAAAAGGAATGCCCCATAAATAAAATTTTAAATTCTGCATAGCCCAAGTATATGCAAGAGCTTCACACCCTATTACAGGATAATGTAATTCCACATCCCTGAGTGCCCTGGAAGCAAATGCGACAACCTTTTCTTTTCCATCATCATATTGAAATAAAACAGCACCTAAACCTTTCAAACTAGGGTCCGTTGTTAAAACAGTCTGCACACATAAAAACGCCCTAAAGTAGGCATCTTACTCAATTGCTCCTTCACCATATTGCAAGCAGAAGAACATTCTTCAGACCACTCAAACGACTCCCCTTTTTTCAACAATTGCCTCAATGGATGAACCAAAGAAGCTAAATTCCTCACAAACTTAGAGTAGTACTCTATCATTGCCAGAAAAGACCTACGTTTTTCTTTGTTTTCAGGCAACAGTGTCTTAGTTATAGATTCAAGCAAATCATGTTCATGTTTCCCTTATTTTGGTTCCTTAGACCCATAAAAGGTACAATGTAAAACATTAAATGAAAGATACATCTAAAAAAATGCAAATTCATTTTCAAGGAGTAACATTGTGCTTAAAAAGCAGGCTTATTTTAGCAATTGCTGCCCACCAATCCAAATCTCATCATATTTCCAAATCCATAAATATTATAATAAAAGTTCTTAAAAAGGGAACATACTTTAGCTAAAAAAGACTTTCATGAAGACAAGTAAAATCCTTCGAAAAAATGAAAAATGAAACATCAATGGAAACAGATTTGAGTGCTATAATGAATACATTAAGCTCACAGGGTGAAAAATGTGCAAAAGAAAATCATTGCTGTTGTGAAAGTGCATTCAACCTAATATTCCAAATTTGCCGACAAATATTCTGCAATTGAGTACACAACACAGTCTCTGGTGTTGGTTTTGCATACCCTAAGAGCTGTGTGGCGATCCCTAAAACCTAAGAGTTTACAAAGAGGAATAATCCAACTTGATCGTTGTTTGGCATAGGCCTTACAAAAAAATAACACATGCTCTATATTCTCAACTACTAGACAACCCATCTTGCACATGGTGAATGTGTCTCCCTTTTTTGTCCAGGAGCAAGTAAATTTGGGCAGGGATAAAATACCTAATCTAAATTTTGCATAAAGTGCACGTGCAGCAGGATTAATAACCATATTTAAGTAAGGCTCATACTCAGATATACACTTAAACGACAAGAAGTAGTCTACCAAGGTACCTGGGGATGTTGTGGAAAGCTTGGCTCCTAGAACAAAGTTCCAAAAGGACTTTTTTAGGTTATCCCGAGCACCTTGGGGTAATGCAGAGGGCTGAAGCCAAAAACCTTTCAAGCCCAACTTGAATAACCCAGTTTTTATATGGTCAAGTCAGGGAATCTTTCCAACATGGTGATCATCTGATACAATACCTATAGGGTCCTAAATCATCGTTAGTCCAGAGCCTTATCCAATATAGGATAGGTCTCAATTTAGCGGTGTCAGAGATTGCTCTATGGTTCAAGTCTAATCTAATTGGAATGGTTGAGAGTCTCAAGAGGGTTTTTATAAAGACATTTTCTGCTTTTTCAAGGGCACCAAGGTTATAATGCCCCCACAAGTCTGCCCCATAGCGGGTACCCTCACAGGCTTGAATCTTATATATCTCCATGGGGGGGGTGGTGTCATGCATGCCGGTCCTGTTGCGAGGAATCGCGGGTACCGGCAGAGGAGTATAAAATTCCTCCGATCCTGCACTAGGACGCTTCGCGTTCTAGTGCTCAGGATCCTGCTGTCCTCACTTCCGGGTCCTACCTGATGCTCGTCCGGTTCACCACCGGGGGTCCGGAGTTTCCTGTTTGTGTCGCATCGTTCCTGCGTTCCTCGGCGTTCTCGAGTCTCGCGCCAGATCCAGGCCTCCCTCAGGCGTTCTCGAGCCCCGCGGCAGACTTCTGACTTCTTCTCGTCGTCTCTCGCGGTCTGGCCATCCAATCTCCCTGAAAACAAAGGAAAGAATCTGTAAGAAGACAGTAACAGCGTTTCACGCTGTGAATAAGTATTTATGTTAATAATTGATTTATACCTATCAGTTGGGAACCAGGTCCCTGGAGATCAGTTTTTTCTGTTTTCTTTTACCCCATTGTGTTCCTGCAAGTTGAAGGAACACCACGTTTACCACCAAGAGTACTTAGATGATTTAAGGACAGCTCCTGAATAGAGAGCTTGTTTATACTTTGTGTTAACCAGTTATTTGGGCACTAGAAGATCCCAAATCCAGATTCCTGTTTTAAGAGTCATTAGTAGTCTTAGGTGGGTGTTAGATGGCTTCTCTATTGTGACTGCTATTCTTTAACAGTAGGGGTACCTTATTTTAACCCTTCCATTCCTTTTGTTCTAGACAAAGACTATTGCACTCTGCAAAACCACTTTATTATCATTTAGTGGAAGAAGTGAACAACTAGGTACTTAACGATTGTGCATTGTTTATATAATAATTAGCATTTCACTTGTAACACTTTCACTTACGCTTTCTATCTTTTTTCAGGATTGTTTTTTTTTCCTGGTTGCCTGGTCCTGTCCTTGAGTGTGGGACGACGTGGGACATATTTTCTTTTTATCCCTACTTTCCCTTCTTCCCCTGGGTTACTGTCGTTGCTTTGACTTGGTTGGGTATAGCAGTGACCTAGGGAAGTGGGGACCTCTCATCCTTGCATGACGTTCCTGCGGAAACGTGAGTAGCCTGACAGAACGCGAAGTCCAAGTTTAACTTTCCGCCCGAACGTCATGGAAGTTAGTCAGGTGACGCTAGCAGACTTGGCCCATATGCTTGGTAGTCTTCAGAAGGAAACCCAGGTGTTATCGGTGCAAGTTGATACACTCCAACGGGGGATGAGATCTGAGTCAAGTCTAGGGAACATGCCACGGGGGCAGGCGTCCCCTTCCCACTTCATTCGCAGCCTCCTAAGTCTAGCGTCCCAGTAATACAAGTATCTACCCCTCCGTCTATCCCTCTGGCCCCTCCTGAAAGGTTTTTGGGTGATCCTACCAAATTTGCTGCTTTCATTAGTCAATGTCAGCTCCATTTTATATGTAAGGCGTCTCGTTTCCCCACCGAGCAAGCCAAAGTGGCATTTGTGCTTTCCTATTTAGGGGGAACAGCAGCAAATTGGTCCTTTCCCTCATAGAAAGGAATGATCCATTATTACAGAATTACACAGCTTTTAAGGAAGAGTTAAGAAAACTGTTTGACAGGCACTCCTTCATGCAGTCAGTAGATACAGAACTACTGAATCTGAAACAGGGGACAAAAGACCTAATGACGTACATATCCACCTTTAACAGATTGGTAGCAGAAGCAAGATGGCCAGAAGAAAAACGTAGTGCCTTGTTCTACCGAGGCTTAAAGGATGAACTAAAAGATCTATTAGCACAAGTGGTAGATCCTCCCGAGTCTTGCAATGCCCTTATAGATTTAATGGTGAAATTAGATCACCGAATATCTGAAAGAAGAAGAGAGAAGGGGCGCTCAGAGGTGAGTCCTATCATTTATAGAGATAGAAAACAAGACCCGGAGAAAACCATAGAGGAACAATAACCCATGCAGATAGGGAGCATTCGGGCCCTATTAGTAAAGAAGAAAGACAGAGAAGGCGTGACAAGAAACTATGTTTGTACTGTGGAAAACAGGGACATTTTCTTAGGGAATGTCCGGTGAAACCTAAGATAAGAGAAAATCCGGAAAACTAATAAGCCCGAAGTCTGTAGAGACAAAGGCTTAGGGTGGGCCTGGATTGATAGTCTCACAACAATCTGTTCTAAGAAACGTTGTCTCTCCTCTACCACAGCACTTTTTTCTTCCCTCCCAATTAGAATGGGGTCAACAGGTTTTGGAAGTACAGATATTGGTAAATTCGGGGGCCACAGGCAATTTTATGGACCTTTTCTGGGCTAAAAGCCAAAATATACCAGTGGTTACTAAGACATCGTGGGAGGAAGTTAAAACCATAGATGGCAGTAACATTAAATCGGGCCCTGTAACACACGCTACCGCTGACCTTACACTTGTGATTCAAGGAAGACATCAAGAAACCGTCTCTTTTGACCTCATTCAGTCTCCCCAGTTCCCTGCCATACTCGGACTTCCGTGGCTACGCCAACAAGACCCTCTTATTAGTTGGAAAGAGTTGACTATAGCCTTTAATTCAAAGTTCTGTACACAACACTACAGTACGGAACAGATCCTCTCGGAGGACGTAGCAGTGATTACTAACCCAGAGGTCCCAGAATTGCCCTCTTGTTATCATGACCTGAAGGTAGTCTTTGATAAAGAAAAAGCTACAACTCTTCCACCTCATAGGTTTTATGATTGTAGAATCGATTTGATAGCTGGAGCCCGCATACCATGTAGCAGGATCTATGCACTAACAGAGAAGGAGAACCAATATTTACGTGAGTATCTAGATGAGATGCTACGAATTGGATTTATACGACCTTCTCGATCACCCGACTCCTCATCGCTTTTTTTTATACCAAAACGTGAGGGAGGCCTTAGGTGTTGTATAGATTACCGGGCTGTCAATAATGTAACCATTAAGAACAGGTACCCTTTGCCATTGATTTCATCCCTCCTAGACCAAATAAAGAATGCTACCATCTTTACTAAATTGGATTTATGTGGAGCTTACCATTTAGTGAGAGTTAAGGAGGGGCACGAGTGGAAGACAGCCTTTTGTACCAAGTTTGGCCTATACAAATATCCAGTAATGCCATTTGGTTTGTGCAATGCTCCCGCTGCCTTTCAGTTTTTTATCAATGAGATGCTCAAGGACATGTTAGATCTTTATGCTATTGCATACATTGTCGATATCCTTATTTACTCCTCCTCCGTAGAAGAACATAAAGAACATGTCAGAAGTGTCCTTGAGCGACTGAGAGACAATCATCTGTACTGTAAATTAGACAAATGTCAATTCCATACCACCCAAGTGGGTTTCCTTGGGTTTGTGTTAACCCCCCATGGTATTAGAATGGATCGCAAAAGGTAGAGGCCATTACACGTTGGCAAACCCCAAAGAATGTGAAAGAAATACAGAGTTTCCTTGGGTTTGCGAACTTTTACAGGCGCTTCATTGAAAAGTTTTCGGACTTAGCCTCCCCCATAACCAAACTGCTAAAAAAAGGGGAGCTACGTTTCTTTGGACTTCAGCGGCCGAAGACTCCTTTCACAAGATGAAGGAAGCCTTTACTCGAGCACCCATACTGAAAAATCCCGACCCCTCACGTCCTTTGTGGTTGAGGCAGATGCCTCACAAGTAGCAGTAGGAGGGGTTCTTTCTCAAACAGATCCTAATACGGGGTGTCTACATCCAGTTGCATATTACTCACATAAGCTAACCCCAGCTGAGCAAAATTATGCTGTAGGTGACAAGGAACTTTTAGCCATTAAAAGGTCTTTTGAGGAATGGCGGCAATATCTGTTAGGGCCAAACCACAGGGTCACTGTACTCACTGACAACGCTTCGTGTTCTCCATCCATCATCCCCTTTGGTTTTGCAATAATTGATTTATACCTATCAGTTGGGAACCAGGTAGCTGGAGATCTTTTTTTTCTGTTTTCTTTTGCCCCATTGTATTCCTGCAAGTTAAAGGAACACCAGACCAAGATTACTTAGATGATTTAAGGAAAGCTCCTGAATAGAGAGCTTGTTTATACTTTGTGTTAACCAGTTATTTAGGCACGAGAAGATCCCAAATCCAGATTCCTGTTTTAAGAGTCATTAGTAGTCTTAGGTGGGTGTTAGATGGCTTCTCTATTGTGATTGCTATTCTTTAACAGTAGGGGTACCTTATTTAAACTCTTCCATTCCTTTTGTTCTGACCAAGACTATTGCACTCCGTGAAACCACTCAATTATCATTTAGCGGAAGAAGAGAACAACTAGGTACTTAACGATTGTGCATTGTTTATATAATCATTAGCATTTCACTTGTAACACTTTCACTTACGCTTTCTATCTTTTTTCAGGTAGGTTTTTTTTCCTGGTTGCCTGGTCCTGTCCTTGAGTGTGGCATGACGTGGGACATATTTTCTTTTCATCCCTACTTTCCCTTCTTCCCCTGGTTTACTGTTGTTGCTTTGACTTGGTTGGGTATAGCAGTGACCTAGGGAAGTCGGGACCTCTCATCCTTGCATGACGTCCTGCAGAAACGTGAGTAGCCTGACAGGGGGGAGATGGCAAAAGCGAATAACCTATTGAAAGCAGAAGAACACTCTTCAGACCACTCAAACCACTCCCCCTTTTTCAACAATTGCCTTAACAGATGAACCAAAGAAGTTAAATTCCTCACAAACTTAGAGTAGTACTCTGTCATTTCCAGAAAAGACCTAAGTTGTTCTTTGTTTTCGGGTAACGGTGTCTTATTTATAGATTCAAGCAAATCAATTTTGGGGCCAATGCCTTCACCAGATATAGTGTGCCCTAAATATGTCACCAAACCAACCCCAAACCGGCATTTTTCTCTCTTAACGGCAAGCCCACTTTCCTGCAACCTAAACAACACCTCAAAAAGTGTTCTTTCATTAACAATTCGATCTTTACCATAAATCAGGATATTATCCAAGAAAAACAAAATATTATTTATGCCTTCAAACACCTTCCTCATCACACGCTGGAAACGTGCTGCTGCTGAGGCTAACCCAAATGGCATTCAAATTAATCTGAAAGCACCTAAAGCTGTGACAAAAGATGTAAGATATCTTGATTCTTCACTTAACAAATCTTGGTGGTAAACGGAGCAGAGATCCATTACGCTAAACATCTGAGCTTCCTTTAGGATAGACAACTCCTCAGCTATATTTGGTAGTGGTTGTGTATTAGCCCAGATGTTCTTGTTCAGATCTCTCAAATTGACACACATCCGAATTTTCTTGCCATTCTCTTTGGGTGCAAAGACTACTGCTGCCAACCTTTCAAAAGACTCAATATCTTGAGTAACTCCCAAACTTTTCAGTCTGCCTAATTCAACCTTTAACGGTTCCATCATCAAATGTGGTACTTTGTGGACCACCAGTTTCTCACACTTCTTTAGAATTATCTTATGCTCAAAGTTGTTCAATGCCCCCAACTTATCTGTAAAAACCCTGGGAAACTGATTCACAATGTCTTCATCTTCACTGATATATGCAACTGATTATGTGCATGGTATTCCAAGATTCAGTTGATGCCTCAAACCCAGGAAAATGTCTCCCCTCTTCACCACATAGATTTTACCAACTGCTTCTCTCCCCTTAAAGAATATTTTCACGGGAGCATATCTAATGAGGTCAACCCTGACTCCCCCATAAACAACCGGGTGTATGTCAAGTTCGTGTAGTTTGATATGATCCGTCCCAAAAATTGCCACCCAATTTTTATCTCCAATAAGTGTATATGGTGATCCTGAATCAGCTAACGCAGCCACTTCCTTCCCACCAATGGTTACCATACACTCTGGCAACTTTATAACACCAACATAACACTTCTCTGGGAGAACAGCTGTGACATGGCAAGTCATCTTAGTCAACCCTTCCTGCAGATCTTGTACTTGATGAACAACATCACTATCATCAATTTCTTTTTTGCTCTGCTGTTTACACAACATGGTATGATGGCCTTTCTTTCCACACTTACAATAGACAGAGAATTTTGCATAAGAATCAGGACTATTGGAAACATGGTTTGCGTTTTTGCAACAATAAAATCTGTGCTTGTTAAAGCAGCGGCGGGTCCTCCACTATGGCGGGAAAGTGTCTCCCTCCCCCCCCCCCATCAGCCTCAAAACTTTTAAAATAAAACGATAATAAAAGTGTTTATCGTTTTATTTTTCTTACACTAGCGAGGCTTTGGGGCGTAGCCGTCATGGAGGGGGAGTAGTGAGCAGGGGCACTGTTGTCACTGAGCATGATGATTTGGCCTGCCATCTCAGGCCGGCCAAATCGTCATGCGCAGTGAAGCTCTCTTCAACCCCAGCTACATTGCTGGGTTGGAAAGAGCAAGCACAGGCTCCCGGTATCACTAGGAGCGCAAATCCTTGGCGCTCAGGCCAATCCTGATTCTGCTTTCAGCATCATGAAAGCAGCGTCAGGATTGGCCGCAGGGGATTCTGAGAGCCTGTGCTAGTGATGACGGAGCAGAAGAGTGGAGATGGAGCGAAGCAGCAGGTACGTTTTGGGGGGGGGGGGTCTCCTTTGTGTTTTCTTTGTTTGATCCTCTGTCCCCCCTCACCCCTGCCCCGCCACTCTGCCAGGACATGCGCAGCTACTGTGTTAAAGGATTGTTTGGATGTATCAAAAACGTGCTTCTTTTGTCTGCCCATTTAATCGCAAACTACTTCTTTTATCCCTGCCACATCAATTGTATTATGATCATCATTTCTCATCTCATTTGCGCACATGGTTACATAATCCATACCTTCAACAATGGAAATGGCCTCCTTCAAACTTACATTTTACACTAAACTGTTCTCCACACTCTAGGGTTATTTGTACAACAAACTAATTGGTCTCTCATTAGGGAATCTGAAAGGCCCCCAAAATCACAAGTCCTTAAAGAGTTCTCAAAGCCACCACATAATTTGAGACTCTTTCCGTCTAACTTTGCAGTCTTGCAAAAAACGTATGTCTCTCCCTAACTACGTTTATGTGTTCACCAAATTGCTGCTCTAACATTTTCAATGACATTTCATATACATCTGTAGGCGCACCATCTCCTTCACCCACTAGACTTTCCTCTGAGCTTTCATACACATTTGGTCCTTCAATGCCCAGGTTGTGAAAAAAGTATTCCGTTTCCTTGCAGCTGTGGATTTCTCTCCACCTATAGCAACCAAGTAAGAGTCAAACAATGTTTTCCATCTTTTCCATGGTAACAATGGTTCTCCTGCTTCCCATAGAAAGGCTGGAGGTTGTGCAAAATTGTTTGCTTCCATTGCCATAACAGATGAACACAATAAACTAAAAGAATGATCTAAAACAAAGAAGTAACACAACAGACTAAAATACCAGGTTAATACAATAAACTAAAATAATAACAAAATCAAAATATCAAGTTCTAGGAGTTGTACATATAGATCCAGTGCTGTGCAGTGAAAATAGCACAAAAATATGCTGTATAACAAAATGGTGTTGCGCTCTCACTTCAAATCAGAGATTTGAGGAAGAGAAAGCATCAACAGATCGAAAAAAAAACCCAAGGTTTTCATACTCCAACCAGTGACCAAATTCTCATGACTTTCCCTGTCACATTGCCTTCCAAATCCATAGCAACAAATTAAAAATGGCGTTATGTTGAACGTGAATGTAAACATAGGGTCACACAATGAGAGGTCATGCACAGTACGACCGAGGACCAATGTCCATATGCGCAAAATGCAGATGAAGAAGTTCCCTGCAAATACAGGAGAATGTCACTGAAAGTGTTGTGTTTCTGCTCTCATGGGCTGGTTCACTGTTGAAAGGGAACTGCCAAACAACAGAACATGCACCAACCTCGGCATAGTTCCTGAAAGAAACAGTTATCCTCTCTTCAACTATCGCTATCAGCCTTCGGTAATTGCAGCGGAATCTTCAAGGGTGGTGGCGAATTCCCTGAACCCTGTGCAGGATCTCATCACCATGTGATGCATTTAGTACATACTCAGACCAAGAAAGGAAATGCTTGATCTAACAGTGAGTATTAGGTCTATTCCAGATGATAAGATTCACCACCCACGTGGCAGTGCCAACTGTCTCCTCCAACTCCCTCCAGTTCTCCCACCAAATTCCAACCCAACCACAACAGTTCACAACCAAGGATCTCCATACAAATGGTTTTCTTTGGGCTATTGGGCCCTCAGTGTAGTCACCAAGACTAATAGAGACTCGATTCCCAGAGCGGATGAGCAGATGGACTGGCTTGGTGCTACCCGCTTCTTCTGTAGTTTTGATCAGAACAGTAGCTATTGGCAGATCACATTGGTGCCTAGCGTCAAGGAAATTTCTGCATTCTCAACACTAACGGGCCCCTACCAGTTTAGAGTTATGGCTTTTGAGCTCAAGAATGTACCAGCTGCTTTGCAATACCTATTGAACTATGATCCCTCATAGTTAGAAGGGTTCAGTGTTACCTACTTAGATGATATTGCACTTTTTAGTAATTTGTGGGAAGTTTCCTGAAGTACCTAGAACAGGTACTGGTCAGGATACGGGGGCTAAACTGACCATCAATGTAACCAAGTGCCAGGCGGTGGCAATCATCTGTGTTCTACCTTAGGCATCAGGTGGGTGACGTGAAGATCCACCCACTAGATGCCAAGATCTAATCTGTGTTAAAGTGGGAGATTCCCTCTATAGAGATCGAGGTGAGAGCCTTTCTAAGACTCACAGGGTATTACAGGATATTAGTGGGCAATTATGGGATCATATTTGTGCCCTAAAAAGTGATATGGCAAGTGGAGTGTCAAAGGGCCTTAGAGAACCTGAATGTGGCACTAAGTAATGCACCTGTGCTTAAGGCACCTGACTATGGCCCACCATTCATTGTACAGACGGATGCCTTAGGTAAAGAAGTTGAAGTAGTCCTGCCTCAACTTGATGACAAGGGCAGAGAGCACCTATAGGCATTTACCAGTTGCAGACTGCATTCAAGGAAACAGAATGGGGCTGTCATTAAGAAGAAGTTTTTAAGACCTATTTTTTTATCCATAGATTTTAGACAGGTAGGACCCACTCTACTATATTTACAGCTTTTAAAGACACCCAAAATCTGTTTTAATGTGTCACAGTATCTATCAGGGGTCTTTGGCTCTAGACATTAGGCCCTGCCAACCCGTTCTCTCTCCCCGAACAAATTGACAAATAGAAGTACTATCTCTGTGGATACGGTAACATTGATGATGGTTGCTAAGGAGGTTTTTATGCTGAGTTTTTATCTTGTACACTTGTATGACTTTATGTTCGTTTTTTAATGGTGTTATCATGTTAATGTTTTTAATCTTGAGCACTTGTGACAGAATGTTCTTTTGTCTTTGTACGCTTGTATGATTTTATCTTTTTAAAATCGAATAAAGTCATTGAATTGAAAAGGAGTGCAATGCAATAATGTGATATGTGAGAAGTGGCCAGCCTTAGTTGTTTGGTACCAAATTTGTGGTGCAAGTAGAAAAAAGCCACTCAGTGCAATAAAGGGTGGGAATTCCAAGTTGCTAAATGGTCTGTATCATTGCAAGTTCTAGATTTCACTGTGGAACCAAAGTTCGAACTGCAAAATGAGAATGCAGATGGGTTTTCCCAACGATTTTGTCGCTCTAGCGCTGGACGTCTTCAATGGTGGGGTAAGATTCCGTTTGGTCTGGAAGGGGCATCTATTGGGACAGGAATGTCTCCTGCATGGTAGATGGACATGCACCTCTTCCCTGAGTTACCCAACTGAAGTAAAACTTCTATCCTGACTTTCTTTTGGCCCAGTGAACACAATATCTGATGTGTGCACCGAGGTCTAATCCCAAAATTGACCATGAGACCCAGAGTCTAGCTCTGTAGTCAAGTGTGAAATGCCAGAAGCTTTTCCCTTAACTGACATAAGACTAATGTATGTATCCCTGAGGCATGGACTTTGAGTGGTAGCGGCAGCATATCGTTTTTTAATCCATAATGGTTGGTCACGCCTTTTTCCCCATTCCAAAAAAGAGTGTAATGTATTCTGGCTCATTTGTGTAAAGTTCCACTTTTGTCTCATGCCCACAAGCTGACATCCATGTGCATATGGCAAGTGAATTTTGGATGTACATAGTGTCTAGTAAATACTCAATTGCCAAAACAGCTGTTTCTTATAATGTGTACCAGATATTAACCCCGACTAGGGACCTATAAGTCAAATCAGGGAACATGTATTGTGATGCATTTTTTACATTTGAAATACAAACAATCCATTTGAAAAAGTATGTAGCTGGTGTGCTGCAAAACTGTAAAATGCAAGCCATTTTGCTGATCTTATCAGGCACCAGGCTAGGGGCACCTCAGGAACTGCAGAGCATGCCAGGAAGGGCTATGGCCTCCTTCACCCCCCTATTAGCTCCACCACTGCTGACCAGAGGATGCCCCTCCCATGTAGAAGATTGTGTCACCTTTCCATCACCGTAATATCAAAGTCATACTTCTCATATAAGGCTGTCACTAATAGATACATTTACCTGTGGGTCCACAACAGAAGACAGACTTTGAGGGGAAGAGAAGTGGCTTCTAATTTCTTTAGACGATTGTCTTCCTGGAAGAAAAATGTATCAGGGTTTGCAGAATCAATGTCCCCATAGTTCTGAATGCAAGGGACAGCCCAGCACTTTTCAAGCCAATTGTGGCATGAGCTGAGTGTTTTGTACTCTGGTGAAGGCCAATGTTGCCTTAAACTAGCATGGGCTGGAACATATGTTTTGTATGTGTTCAGAATATAGAGTACAGGGGTTAAAACTCTGTACATTCTCATGATCTAAGGGATATCTAGCAGAATGGACATGTGTAGGATGAAGGCATTGAGACTAGCTGGCTGGTGTCATAATGTAGGTGTCATAGTGGGAGTGACTTCCTTTGCAACATGTTGAAACAAGAATGTCACCTGCATGCTAGATGGGCATGCATCCCTGTCATGAGTTACCCGAATGTGAGTGAGTCTGGTAGTCTCACTTTCTTTTGTCATAACACTCATGAAATCCAGTGTGCGTGCTGAGGCCTAGGACTTAAATTGACCATGAGATTCAGAGTTTGGCTTTAAAGTGAAGTGGGGAACACCAAAAGTGTACCCCATAACTGACATATGAATGTCCAAGCAGCAGGCAATCCCCAGAGAAGTATCTGTTAAGTTGAAGCAGTACCAAAACTTTTAATATAAAGCGCACAACAAAATAAAATTCACAAACCAATTTTGAAAAATTGGGAAAAATGTAATGAGCAAATGATACTGTGATCATTCAATTAGCATAAGGGGAAAGGAGAATATTTTTTTTCAGAGTTTTAAACCCAAAAGTGCCTATCATGAGTAAAACATTGAAAAATTGCAGTTCAGCGTTGAACAGGACCTAGGCAGAACCTTAGGCTTACTGCGATAGAAGAAAGATTAGATACTTTTAACGATTTCTGCGTGGCCGCTCCATACTTTTTGGCTTTCGCTGAACCAGAAATGTTTACTGGCTTTACATCTCTGTGCACTTTAACCCTGCTGTCTAGTGGTAAAGTGCCTGTGCTCCCCCATTAAACATTGTTGAATTGGCATGTTCCTAATTAGTTTATGTATAAGTATATGGTACAAAATGTACCCATCGCTTTTAAGTTAATTGTTACTAGTGGACTGCAGCACCTATTGTGCCATCCAGTACAGTGACAGTTTAATACATGGCTTCGGGCCTACGTTTGCAGCTTGACTGTGGCAGTTTAAACACTTGATTTGACCAGTCAAAATACGCCTTTCTGATAGGTCAAAACCTCTCTTTTAAATATTAAGAAGTCATCCCATTGGAGGCCTTGTACTCCACAAGGTACGGCGCATGGTATTTAAAAGTAGGACATGTATACATTTAGGGGCCGATTCCGATCTCGGCCGGTAGTGCTCCGAATCGGATTCGGATTCACCGGATCCGATTCGGAGCCCTGTTTCCCGACCGAATCGTACGCGGGTCCGGCCGGCGAGTACGATGCAAGCACCAGCGAAATCGCCGACCGACTCGACGCGGCTTCAACACGCTCCGACCGACTTCGCATGGACACGACTCGCACCGCGCTATGGAGCGTTTCCCGGCCGGGTAAGTACGATGCGCGCCGCGAGCAGATCCGACCGACTCGCGCCGTCTGGCTCGAAAAAGCTGTCGGAGCCGGACTTTGGGGGTCCGCATCGGACCCCCTGTGCTGGCGTAGGCGCGCGAGTCGCACACAGGGGGACCCATGGGTCCCCTACCTGTACATGTACGCCGCGATGCGCATGGACGCGTACACGCTGTAGGGGCGCCCTTGTCCGCCTCGCACCCATTGAGTCAATGGGAGCCCGCGTACGCGTTGTGCGACTGGCTCCCATTGACTTCAATGGAAGTCCGACCGACTCAAGTCCGATAGCATGCGAATGCATCGTTACTCGTCCGGTCGGACTGCTAGGGTCCGATTCGGTCGGAATTCTCTCCGGGTCCGGCTCGGTCGGAGAGATTTCCGGCCGATATCGGAATCGGCCCCTTAATGTGAAAATGCCTTTACAGTGACTAGCACCCAAAAGCTATTTTTTACTGTGGCAGGCCTAACTGTCCTATTTAGAAAACCAGAGAACGGATTGAACACTCTATCTCGAGGATGGGACTAGCTAGAAAAATACTTAAACAGCTATTTTTAATAGTTATTAAAAATCAATTAAGTCTTCCATTAAGACAATGAAGTCTGATTATTATTAAGTATTAAGGAAAAGTAGCATTTAGAAAGTTACATTTTTACTGCCTGAAGTTCCTGGTGGCTAATTTGTATTTTTCTCAAACTTTTTCCAGCCAGGTATTATTAGCATTTCATTTGAATAGGTGTCAAAAAAGGTGTGACATGCTTCCCAGGAGCAAACAAAGGGCAGAGATGACTCTTCTGACCCTCACAGAGTATACTGGGTGGGGGCTGTGAGGATCTTCTTTGACATTACAATGCTAAATTCTGCTTGGCAGGTCTGCTGGGTTTACATAAAACACCTTGAGGAGCATTTGAAAGGCAGAGAACCAGATGGCAAGACAATTCTTGTGTATCCACTGTCTGGGTGCTGATGAACCCTGCTTTGTCTTACCATACTTATGTCTCTCAGCTTTTCATATAACACTGTGGGTGCAGTTGAAAAGAAGGGAAACAGGATGACAAAACAGTTCTTGTGTATCCTCTGTCAGGTTGCTGGAAAATCCTACTTTTGTTCTACCAGACTTCTGTCTCTGGGTTCATTGGGGGTACTTTTGCTGCCTCAAATTGGATTTTCACTAGGATTACCATAGTACACTACTCACACTAACCCCAACCCTCAGAACCCAAGTTTAATGTGTCTGAAGAATGTTGCCATCTATAAAATGCCCAAAGTGGGTAGGGTTAGCCCCGTAAAGTTTATCCCATTCGTTAGGGCATGCCCAGGAGTCACTCCCACCCAGTAGAATGTGGCAGGCATAAATGTGGTATCACCAGGCATCCACTTCAGAACACTGCTGAACCGGAGGAACAACAGAAGAGGCCTGGGCCTGCTGTCTGTGACCTGAAAGGAGCCCTGAAAGACCTTACCTGCTCATTCTCATACCCAAGGCATAGAAGTGGACTTCAAGGTTTGTTAAGCTGACCTCCTTTTCAAGCTACAGGGATAGAAGAAGCTACAAGAGGACTTTTACTGCATCTGCCCAGCTGATCAATTGGAACTGGACCTGAACTGGACTCTGCTGTTGATACTTAAGTGACCCCCTAAGGTCCTGGGGGACTTTAGAAGGGCACTCCTATGTTGGATTGGGACTTTAAGGACTTCAGTTTAAAGTTAAAATCTTTGAACAGGATGAACCTGATTGATGTATCCAGCCCACGCTTCTTCGTGGACATCCTCAAATTGTGCCTAGGTCCTGGTCTGCCGTGACCACTGACTATCATTAGAACCTTATGCTTCTTGACACTATTCCTACTTAAAACTTTAAAAATGTACATCTCTAGTTTATCTTATTGGATTTTGGTGTTGTTTTGTTCCATAAATCTTACTCTATTTTTCTAATTCAATTTGGTAGTTTTATTGATTTGCATTTCGACTTTGCTGTTTTTTTTTTAATCCCATGCCTACTTTACACATTGCCTCTAAGTTAAGCCTGTCTGCTCTGTGTCATTGCTACCACGAGTTGAGCTTAGGTTTATTTAGTCACATTAATTGTTCCAACCCTGACAAGGCTTGGTATTATTCCTGAGGTGGGTATTCACCCACTCAACTTGATAATCCACTTTCTTACATTTACCTTCGGACTTAGTGTCTGAAATGGAATTCAAAATCTTTCAGCAGGACAAGATCCAAGACTATGGTTGCTGGGGTTATCGAAATCCAATACTCCATTGTCGAGCTCCTGCTGAAGCCATTGGTTTTGGAGCCAAAAGTTCTAAATGTGACAAAGCTAGATTTCTTGGCCACCGAAGGTGCTTCATCAGTGTTATAGATTTGCCACTTTGCCCCAGTCCAAGGTTCCACCTTTTGACTTAGTCACTTTTTTAGAAGTTGAAATCCTTTAGTGGGGTAAACCTGGAAGCTGCAGCCAGACAGAGTTCATAAGACCAGATACCATTACTGCGAGGTCTCCCGCTAACCTGTTTATAATGCAGAAAAAAAGCTCTGAGCAGGACAAAACTGGCTTCTTGCCTGCTTATGGTGCAACATTTCTGGATTGGTCCTCATTGAGGTCACTTTTTTAGAAGTTGAAATCCTTTAGTGGGATAAACCTGGAAGCTGCAGCCAGACAGAGTTCATAAGGCCAGATACCATTACTGCGAGGTCTCCCGCTAGCCTGTTTATAATGCAGAAAAAAAGCTCTGAGCAGGGGGAGCGTGGCTAGCCTGACTCCGTGATGGCCGCAGCCTAAGAGGGCTCCGGCAGTCGCTACATCTATCCTTCAATATTCGCGCCTTCTGGTCGACTGGGTGACACCGTACCGGCTGGTACAGCGTCGGAGGCTGTGGAGTACGACGCATGAAAGTTTGGGAGCGCTGCTGTCCCCGGGGAGTGAGCTACATCTACCTACGCACTTTGCCTCGGTGGAGCCTGTGTCGGCCATCTTGAGGCTTGCTGGGGTCGTGAGAGTGGGGCAGCGTAGTGCTGCGCGTCTCGCTGGAGCAAAGGACTGGGTTGACGCACCGAGAGGCGGCAACCGAAAAGTGAAATCCTGACTGTGGTTCCCCGTGTTTGCGGCGGATTCTGAGGACCAGCCTGCCGTCGGATCGCGGGGCCGGGTTCGCGGCCCGACTTGTGCAGAAACTGTGAGCTGTCTATCCCTGGACCCGCGGAACGCCGCCTTTCCCTGTGGGGCCCGGATTAAGGTACGGCGTTCGTGCAGCGGTCCGAAGCCTGGGTTGCCCGGCGGGAGCAGGGAGTCAACATCTAGCCGCCACCGGGGTGTGGCTCTTTGAAGTGGCGCACGGGCGGGTATGCCCATTAACATTGGAGCGAGGCCTGCGGCACACAGGTGAGCTGCGGAGCGGAGGCTGAGACACGTCTTAGCGCACAATATTGAAGGCTCGAGAGTGGCAGTGTCTACGCGGGCCGGCGTAGCGCACAGGACTGAGAGGTGTGGAAGAGGCAGACCTGTGCCCACTATTTCGTGCGGCGCTGAGATCCAGGGCATGCCCCACATAGCATTACGAGTGGACCCCTGAGGGTTGGTTGTTAGGACTGTGGTGCCTGTGAAGCTGCTGGACTGTATGGCGCCTTCCCCTCTACATACTGAGAATTGTGTTGGGGCCCAGAGGCCTAGGTGGTGGTGCACTTTGTGTTCGCGCCTCAGTTGCTCAGTGGAGATCCACGGGTCTGCATGACTGGTGCGCGCTTGCAGCCCCCCTATCATCGCTAGGTGCAGAGGAGTGGAGCCAGGGGTTTGGATGGGACCCTATTTGCTTTGCTGTTGAATTACTCTTCGCGCCTCTTGCCGGCACAGCTTTGGTGCTCTACGCTTGCCGTGGGGCCTGACGTGTCAGTGTTATGGCGGTAACCACCTCCGAGATGGGCAGAACCGATAAAACGCAATCGAAGCTGCACTTTGAGCAGCGTAAATCATCAAGACACTGTGAAGAGGAGCAGGACTCGACAGCTTCGTCTCCTGCGGGAGTTCCCGAAGTTCCAGAAGGGGACATTCGCCAGATACTAGGGGCCATGCAACGCAGCCTTACCTCCATCGATGCTAAGATGGACACGCTAGTGTACCGAATGGATAGAATGTCCGAAAGGGTGGACAAGCACGCAGAAAGAATTGACATGGCAGAGCGCAGGATCTCGGATGCCGAAGATGTCCAGACGGATATGGGGACTGCGCAAAAGCAAATGGAGAAACTTGTGGCGACGCTGAAGGATAAAGCAGAAGATATCGAAGCGCGCCACAGGCGCAATAATATGCGCATTTTGGGACTGGCGGAGTCCACTGCCATTGACAACATGGAAATATTTTTGGAAAAACTGTTGGAGCAACTTTTGGGGCGCGAAACGTTCTCCGAGGTCTTCATTGTCGAGCGGGCTCATCGCTTGTTGGGCCCTCGGCCTCCTCCTGGCGCTCCTCCTTGCCCACTGATAGCCCGCCTACTCAACTATAGGGACAGGGATGCTGCGTTGAAACGAGCCAGAGACCTGAAGGTCCTGAAGTACGAGGGCTCTGAGTTATCCCTGTTCCCTGATCTCACTCCGCTTGTTCAGGAGGCTCGCAAGAAATTTGGCCCCGCCAAGCGTAAGTTGAGAGACCTAAACCTGGACTACGCAATGTTGTATCCAGCCCGTCTTAGGGTTCAGCTCGATGGCCGTACTCGCTTTTATACTGATCCCACCCTGCTGCAGAGGGACATCAAGAAGTACTGCGCGGACCAGACAGACAAATTCCCTCAGTCCCATTCGCTTGGGGACGCCAACGCTGAGGGGCACACTGCTCCGGGTGGAGCAGAGAGTTCCAGCACCTCAGCATCATAGAGTCTGGCGTGGTATTAACACAGCTTCTAAAGACTTGTGACTTCTATTTTGCATAGTCTGCCTTACTAATCAGTAATTATTCATTTTGATATATGGATGCACTGCTGTACTATTTTTCTCAGACTGTAAAGTATAATTGACAACCAGTCGACCGGTTGGTAACCATAACGAAGAGGCGACAAGTGACCCCCCAGTTACACCGGGGGTCCGGCTGCCTCTACCCCTGTGTGTATTACACCTGGGTACTCATTGTTGGGGAGTTGTTACGGGTTGGGTGGGGGGATGGTTATGGGTGGGGGAATCCTAGGGAATTGTAACTCGCCAGGTCTGCTTCTTTTGACTTGGTGTGGGTGGGTGTTGGGGGGGTATCTTATTTCATGTTGTTCGACAGTCCGTCTAAAAGGTAATTATAGGTCTTTTGCACATTGTCTTTTCGGACCCCGATCACAGTCATACGCAAGACATCAGAGATGAGTAACACAGGTTATGAGAGGTCAGTTATTAGCTTCCTTTCCTGGAATGTGAGAGGTCTTAACGACCAGAGGAAAATACGTAAAGTACTTGCATACTTAGAGTGACACAGGGTTGATGTGGCCATATTACAAGAAACACACCTTTCAGCCACGACCGGATTGTTATCTCAAAGACGCATGAAAGGCACGTGTATCTCCGCAGGGTTTTCTTCACATGCCAGGGGTGTGCTTATCTGGGTCCGTAGAAATTCGGGAATACACATTCAGAAAGTTGAGGTAGACGTGAATGGTAGGTTTGTTCTAGCGAAATGTCGCAAGGAGCATTTTAACGTATTGGTGGTGGGGGTTTATGGCCATAATCATGACGACCCGCAATTCTATCACGCCCTACATCTCAAATTGTCACAACACACCCATATGCCCATACTGTGAGGCGGTGACTTTAATTGTATTCAGAATCCGGATCTGGATCGCTCCAGGGGTACGGCTAGGCCCCCATCCCGGGCGGCCAAGGCCATAGCTAGTATTGCGCATGCGGAGGAGATGAGGGATGTATGGCGCCACTTATCCCCACTGGGCAGGGAATACTCCCATTACTCGGCAGCACATGATATCCACACGCGGATAGATTATTGGTATGCCTCAGATGCCCTGCTTCCCTCGATTCGCTCCTGCTCACACTTGGCATGCACCCTTTCTGATCATTCTCCGGTGCTCATGCGGGTCGAGCTGCCTGATGCTTTTTTGCAGAAGCGAGTGTGGAGGTTCCAGCAGTACTCACTGCTAGATTCAGTGTTTCGCGTGGAGATAGGTGCAGTGATCGATGAGTACTTTCTTACCAATCTGGGTAGTGTGACGACAATGAATTCCATTTGGGAGGCTTTTAAGCTATATATCCGGGGTGTTACGATCTCAAAACATGCTGGCGTTCTTAAGTCTATCCGCACTCAACTAAGCAATACGGAACGCGCCTTGAAAGATCTGGAAGGTAAACTGCAGGAGACCGGTGACCCTCGGATATTGGCACAGATCAGGGTGAAAGTTAGCGAATACAATGATCTAGCGGAAGACGAGGTTAAACATTTGGGGAAGTACGCTGTCGCCAGGGTGTACTCGGAGGGTGATAGACCTAGCGCCACGTTGGCAGCGACGATTAGGCCGCACAGGGGTGATAACCACATTGCTGGTGTCTATAATTCTGAGCAGGAGTTGGTAGAGCATACTCCAGCTATCCTCAATGCGTTTGCTGATTATTACACAGGGCTCTACACATCTAGGGGGACAGCAACTGCTGACTCCGATGACGAATACTTGGCCCATCTAACGATGTCTTGGTTGACAAATAGCGACCGGGAACACCTTATAGGCCCGCTGAGACCCACGGAAATCAGCGCAGCACTAAAAGACATGCCCAACGAAAAGGCACCTGGTGCTGATGGACTAACGGTGTCCTTCTATAAGGCGTATCAGGAAAAACTCCTTCCGCATCTAGTAAATTTATTTGAAGAAATGGCCAAAACCGGGGTAATGCCACTGTCCATGAGGGAAGCAACAATCATTACAATGCTTAAGCCTGGTAAACCCCCCGAGCAATGTTCGTCCTACAGACCACTTTCATTACTGAACACAGATACCAAGCTTTTTGCTAAGGTACTGGCCAACAGGCTGGCTCCGCTTCTACCTACGCTTGTAGGCCCGGAACAGTCAGGCTTTGTGCCGGGGCGTTCGTTATCCAGTAATCTCCGCACCTTATTTGCCACTATAGCTCGCATAAGCCTGCAGGTTCGGACAGCAGTGCTGTTTATCGATATTGAAAAAGCTTTTGATTCGGTGGAGTGGAGGTTTTTATACGCAGTCTTGCACAGGGTGGCAGCTATACCACATCTTCCACCGTGGCTGAGAGAGAATTGTGGGAAATTATGCAGGCTATGCGGAGTTGGAAACGAAGATATCGAACATTTGATATGCTCCTGCATTAAGCTAAAAGAGGAAAGGGCAGATCTCCTAAAAAGGCACTTTAATGAACGAGGCATAAGGACCTGGAGACAAGCAGTGCTTGCCTGCTTTAACCCAAGTGACCCGCAGTTAAATGGGAATCTGGTCAAGTTCTTGAAACTAGTAGCATCCAAGCAAGGCCCGGTGGCATCCTGTGTAAGTACTAAAACAACAAAAAACTTAAACTTTTCCGAACTGTAATTTCTGCAGAGACTCCGGAGGCTCAGAGAAAAATTGTCACACTGGGAACTCTGCTCTATTCGGACAATCCTGCATTTTTATAATATATAAGAATTTTAAAAGAGCACTGACTGAAAAGGCTAACTAACCAAAAATGTTTTATTAGAGTGTATTTTTGTAATGGTTTTAATTAATCAAAAACAATAAATTTACTTACTTATATCAGTATGTGATTGAATGAAGCTCTATGTGGCACCACATACTGCTCTGTATCATGTGCCTCTGGTTTCACCAATGTACCAGGATGCAATCAGAGTGTAAAAACATTCAGAGCATTTAGAGCAAGTTATCTCTAGAGACACTAAATGTAAAGTAGTTCGGTAGATCACACTACCTCTATCACACACGCCAGCTCAGCAAGAAGAATAAGTGCATAAAAAACAAATGTTTACAAAATGTAATTACAACTTTCGCTATTGATTTTTTTGCATTGTCACTTGTGCCTGTAAATAAAATTAAAATAAAACACGGGTGGGAGTTGGGGATATATTTATTCAACTGGTGGCGGTATTATATGCTCAGCCGGTAGCCCAAGTGAGGATCAATGGGATGTATTCTAAGACATTTAATATCACTAGAGGAACGAGACAGGGCGGCCCCCTCTCCCCACTTTTGTACGCCTTAATGGCAGAGCCTCTCATATGTGCAATGCGCGAATATCATGCCTATAGAGGCATCCGTTCCCCGAACTACAATCTTACCATATCAGCATATGCCGACGATACGCTACTGTATATACGGAACCCTGAGCAGAATCTCATGCCTATGCTGCAAGAAGTTGAGCAATTTGGTCAGCACTCAGGGCTTCACCTTAATTGGCACAAATCCCTCATTTTCCCTCTTACCCCTTGCATGATTCCAGTACAGACCACCTACCCGCTGGAATGGACAACTGAGCCGGTTAGGTATCTAGGTATTAAAATCCATACGGTTCCACATACATTCCTCCGGCCACGCTTCCCTCTACTCTCCACCATCTTACGGAAGTCATCTCCGCCCTGCCCCAGGCCACACCATAGGGGGGGACTTCAACGCTGTAATGCAACCGACCCTCGACGCCACAGGTGATCCCTCCTCATCACGCCTTGCCTGTTCGAAACGACTATCGGACTGGTCGTCTACCCTCGGTTTATGTGACGCGTGGAGGATCTGGCACCCCTGCCTGAAGCAATATACTCACACCTCAGCGGCCCACCATACCCATTCCCGTATTGACCTGCTCCTCCTTCCCGCCACCGACTGCCAGCTAGTCTCTGGTTTCTCTATTCTCCCACGGGGAATCTCGGACCACTCCGCTATCTCTCTTCACCTGGGACACGCCTCCGGGGTCTGCGCTCTGTATGGAGGTTCAATGCGTGGTTTCTGCAAGACGCGGACCTCAGGGACGCGCTCGCGGTGGAGCTGAAACACTATTTTCTGACCAACACGGGCTCAGTTTCCTCTGCGGGCACGCTGTGGGAGGCTGGCAAGGCCACCCTGCGTGGAGTGGCTAGAGGCCTGGTCCATGCGAAACGGGCAGAACAAAACGCACGCTTGATCCAACTCGAGACACAGGCCGCGCGGCTGGAAGTGACCTCGGGCGATACAGAAGACGCCCACTCGGCTAGACAACTGGCGATGCTCCGTGATGAGATCCGCCAGATCTCTCTGGATTCAGCCAAGATGCTCTGGCGCTCCTCCGTGGCACGTGTCTACGGATGTGATGACAAAAATGGTAAGCTGCTTCATAATCTGGACTCCTACCCAGAGCGAATAGAATTATTCCTGAAATCCGGGACGCCACGGGTACCCCCACTGTACATCGGTGGCTATCGCCCGAGCCTTTGCGGGCTACTATTCTCAGCTCTATTCTGCCCGGCCCCCCGGGGCCTCCTTGGCCGACCTGCTGAAAGGAACCGGAGCCCACCTCCCTTGTTTACCCCAGACCTCTTCGGCGGACCTCGACCTTCCCCTTACTCCTGAGGAGATCCAGGGCGCTATCTCCCTACTCAACTCTGGGAAGACGCCGGGACCCGATGGTTTTCCGCAGGAATACTATGCGACTTACCGCGACGTATTGGTCCCTCATCTGGTCGACCTTTTTCAATATGCGGTAGAGTCGGGCTCTTTTCCTCCTGAGACCGACGTAGCCACCTTAGTGGTCATTCCGAAAACCCCACCCCCTTCCCTTTCCTGTGCAGAATATCGCCCAATCTCCCTCATCAACACTGAAATGAAAATCTTCGCTACTGCGTTGGCGCAACGTCTTCGCCCCTTGCTACATGAGCTGATCCACCCGGACCAGTGCGGTTTCATGCCCGCTCACGGTACTCGGCATTGTATAAGACGCCTCCATCTTGCCCTAGCCCATCGCCACCTGCTCACCCCATACTTGGCCCTGCTGCTAATAGACTTTGAGAAGGCCTTTGATATGGTGGATTGGGGCTACTTGGAGGATGTATTGGCCACGATGGGCTTCGGCCCTCACTTCCGACGCCTTATCCGAGTCCTGTACTCGAGTTCTAGGGCAAGGGTTTTGACCAACGGCGCCCTCTCAGAAGCATTCCCCATCCGCAGAGGCACCCGTCAAGGATGCCCCCTCTCGCCGCTCCTATTCACGCTGGCAATGGAACCGCTTGCGTGCCTCATACGTAGCGACCCTCAAATCCAAGGGTGGTCCTGGGACCCTCACCAGATCGACAAAATTGCCCTCTATGCAGATGATGTTCTGCTCTTCCTGGCTGACCCGGAGACCTCCGGCCCGCGCTGTCTGGAGGTGCTTCGGAATTTTGAGACAGCATCGGGTCTGCGCCTAAACCCGGTGAAGTCCACCTTGGTCCCCCTCCATCCCTCGAGGGCCTGCTTTGATTGGCAGTCCTCCATCCCCCTGCGGAGGCAACCATTCAAATATCTGGGGATTTGGATAACCTTACTTCCCGAATTAGAGTGGGCTCTTAACCTCACGCCCCTGGTCACGAAAGCTAAATCCGACCTTAAGCGCTGGCAGTCCCTCCCGCTTAACCCCCTGGGCAGAGGGGCACTTTTTAAAATGATGATCCTCCCCCGTTTTTTATACATGCTCCAAAATATCACTTTCCATCTCTCGGGTAGTTGGTTCCGTGAGTTTGATGGGGTGCTGACCAAATTTTTGTGGGGGAATGGGAGACCACGTATGACCTTGACCCGCTGTCGGATATCTCCATTTGATGGGGGTATGGGGGTGACCAACCTTCACCTCTATTACCTGGCCCCCCGCATTATTGTTATCCATGACTGGTTCGCTGGAGGCTGGTCTGACCCGGCCTACCGGACTGAGCTCAGAACTATGAACTTTCCACGGATTTTAGCCTATCTGTACGGGACCCCCATTTCGCTGACCATCCCACCAATCACCAGAGCGGTACTAACAGCCTGGCGCACTGCTCTGCGTCACACGCAATGGGATAAGAAACTCACCCGACACACGCCCTTGTGGCATGGGACATGGCTGCGTGACGTATCAGCTCTCCGAGGGTTCCAATGATGGGATAGGATCGGGATTACACTCCTTGGGGACATCTGGGTGGGAGACCACATCCGGGCCTTCTCTGACCTGCGGCAACGCTACTCCCTTCTCCCTACTCAATTCTACAAATATTTGCAACTTCGTCACGCCCTTACTACACATGTCCCATCTGGTACCTCACTCCCTGAAGTTAATCCGTTGGAAGCCCAGGTCATGATGGGCAATCTGGGTAAAGGGGGAGTGTCACGAATATATCGCTCTCTAGTGAATAACGGCCCCGTCACTTTGAATGCATTGCGGGCCCGCTGGGAGGGATGGGTGGGTCCCCTGGAGGAGGGGGACTGGCGAGATGCCCTGATGGCCCCCAAGACTCTGACATGCTCCTCAAAACTACGCCTCATCCAGCTGTACTACCTCCACACTGCATATCTCACCCCTGCTCGCCTACACTGGGCGGGTCTACACCCCTCACTGGACTGCACACGTTGCGGCCAGGCCCCGGCCGACTTTTTCCATATCATCTGGCAATGCCCAGATCTCGCCTCCTTCTGGGCGGGTGTAGAAACTGAACTCACATACACTTTGGGGTGGCAGGTCCCACATGATCCCATCCGTCTCCTATTAGGGGTGTTTGATGGCCTGGACGGTTCCCGAGCCGATAAGTGTTTCTTGGGCACGGCATTAGCAGTGGCCAAGCGAGGCACTCAGCGGCGGCCTGGTCGCAGGTAGGGTCTCCCACTGTACGTAGGTGGCGCCGGGGGTGGACTGGTGCGCGGCCCAGAGGAACCTCTGTTTGAGGCCCGGGGCTGCCCTGAGAAGTTTGAGAAGGTATGGGGCAAATGGCTAAACATACTGGGTTGACCTCTATGTTGACTTCCCACTTGCTTTGTTGTTTTATTCTTCATCCAAGAGGGCTATTACAAGGGCCTTGTATTTCGAATGGGCCCTCTTATTATCTGATGATGATGGATGCTGATGTATTGTGCAACGTTCCGCTGTCGTCTTATGTTTTTGTTCTTATAAATGCTAATAAAATTGATTATCAAAAAAAAAAATCCATACGGATCCCGAACTTGTGCTTTCTGAAAATTATGGTTGTGCTGTCCAGAAGTTGACTGAGGTGATAGAGACGTGGATTAAGCTGCCCTTGTCTATGGTTGGACGTATAGCGCTGTCAAAAATGGTGGTGCTCCCGCGTTTTCTTTTCCTCTTTGCCAATATACCCATTAGTCTTCCTCAATCCTTTTTTCGTACTCTGCGAGTTTTACTGTCACGTTTGGTGTGGGCGGGTAAGCAGCCAAGAGTTCATTGGGACATGTTGACTAGGCCATATGCGGAGGGAGGGCTGAACGCGCCAGATATGGAAAGGTACTATAGAGCCGCGCAGACCTTGCACGCACATATCTGGATACATGGGCCTGGCAATTTACCACATCGACTCATTGAACACAATATGGTCTCTCTAGTCCCGCTCCCAAGGCTGCTGACGGGTGTGTCACGACCCATCCCTCGATCCATCGATCCTGTACACTGCACCGGGCATCAGCTCTCGAAAATAGCTAGCAACCTCCAGATCAAAGTAGTTTACTCTGCTAAACTCCCCCTGCATTGGTGTGATTGGCTCCCACTTAAAGAAGACAGTGCTGTCCTGCATACTTTGTCCAAGTTCGGCTTAGAATTTATGGGAGATATTTTTCAGGAAGGCAGGCTTAAAACGTGGGGCCAGTTGGTGGACCAGGGCCGGGCGGTTACCTCGCTCGATACATTTCAGTATCATGGATTCCGCTGCGCTATGCGCGAATTGTTGGGCCCAGATATGCTTGAGCCGGAGAATCTACAATCACTTACAAACTTATTGACTGCGCAAAACCCACAGCATGGTATATCCATATTATATACACTCTTCAGGGTACGGGACACACAGGATAAATTTAAATTCCAACTGGACTGGGAGGAGGAATTGGCCATTGAGATTACGCCAGCACAATGGACATGGTGTTTTAATAAAACCAAGTTGATCTCCCTGAATGGTAGGCATAGATTGCTTCATTTTAAATACTTGCATAGATCGTACTATACCCCAGCGAGAAAGGGGAGGTTTGGCCTTAGAGAGGACAGTAAATGCATGAGATGTACAGCTATGCATGCCCACTTCACTCATCTAGCTTGGGAATGTCCGAGCATACGTAAATTCTGGAGCGAGGTACTTGATGTCTTATCCAAAATGATAGAACATACTATTCCAGATTCACCATTGGTGGCCCTGTTGGGGTTTGATAAACAAATACCCAAGAGAGTGCGCAAGTTGGCGGCTATAGGACTCCTTTTAGCAAAACACAGGATTGCCATGAGGTGGATGAGGGGTCCACTACCCACTATAGCAGACTGACACACTGACCTAGCATACTGTTCTACTCAATCTGACAATTACAATGCATTGATGCCAAAGAAATGCGCACCCAAAGATATATGGGGGCCTTTCAGACAATACTTGTTAGATACAGCTGCCTCTCAGGAGGAGCAAGATCGCACTGGAGTGGGGTAAAGGGGGGTGGTTGGAGGGCAAGTAGAGGTTGGCAAGCACATGCATTTTGTAGTTACATTGTGTCGCCAATGGTAGGGATTGCTCCTTTGTGGTTTATCATTGCCGGGGAAAGAAAGTTTTCAATAATGCAAAATTGTTAAATTTATGAGCATGTTGTATGAGTCATTACTTTGTACCACAGAGTTGATACGGGGCGGAATCTTTGTTGTATGTCATTTGTCTTAATGTTCGGACTGTCGAAATTGATTTGACCCATTAGCGGGATATATGTACATCATTTTTCGTTTTTTGTTTTCCTTTGTTTTGCTGTATTGTGGAGTTTAAAAATGACAAATAAAGTTTAATTAAAAAAAAAAGCTCTGAGCAGGACAAAACTGGCTTCTTGCCTGCTTATGGTGCAGCATTTCCGGATTGGTCCTCATTGAGGTGGAAAAAATAATTAAGTCTCTGTTAGACCTGGAATCCTTGGTGTGGTTTTCCCCCTAACTTTTTGCTTTCAAACCTCCTGTTTTTGCTGGCCTTTGGACTCTGTGCGCTTTACCACTGCTCACCAGTGCTAAAGTGTTTTTGCTCTCTCCTTAAAACATGTTAGATTGGCTTACACCCAATTGGCATATTTAATGTACTTGTAACTCCCTAGTAAGGTGGCCCTAACTGTGCCCAGGGTCTGTAAATTAAATGCTACTAGTGGGCCTGAGCACTGTTAGTGCCACCCACTTTAGTAGCCTGCCATTGCACCCTGAGTGTGCAGTTTTAAACTGCTATTTTAACTTGACAAAGTAAACCTTTTGCAATGCCAAAACCTTCCTTTTTAATGCATATCAGTCACCCCTAAGGTAGGCCCTGGACAGTCCAGAAGGCAGGGTGCAATGTATTTAAAAAATAGGACATGTACTTTTATGTTTTACATGTCCTGGTAGTGGAAAACTCCTAAAATTCATTTTCACTACTATAAGGCCTACCTCTCCCATAGGATAACATTTTAGTTACCTTATTCCATTGTATAAGTGTAAATACCAAATGGGAACAGTGTGAAGAAAGTCAGGGGGACCCCTTCTTACCTCCAGATCCAGCGATGTCTTTCTCGACGCCGTCCCATCGATCTCGAGGCACCTGGAGAAACAGGAAAAAAGAAACCTCGATTAGGAAATTCAAAACAGACTCTCATTGTCCCACACAGGAGGGAGGAGGAGCGAGGAATCGGAGAACCAATCAAGGAGTTGTCTGTAAGGAGAAAAGGAAACCACCAATCGCGGGCCGGGGAGAGAGGAAGAGGAGGATCCTAGCAGCAGGTGAGGCACACGGAAGAAGTGAAGTACACGCTGTGTACGCGTGACTGGAGGATTTCGGAATAAACTGGCAAGGCAAGTTCAGAACCGAAGGCGAGGGACCCGAGGAAGCACCCGTGGAGTGGACTGAGGAGTGGTGGATGCCAGCGGAGGACACTTTGAAGCCGCTGCAACTCAGGAGAGTTGTGGCAGATGTAGAACATGACAAAGGGAAACCTGAACGAAGGAGGGCCGAGTTGAGGGGAGAAAAGGGTTGTGAGCTTTTCTGGAGGTTTATTTCATACATACTTTCATAGGGTTGCATTTTTTTCTTTCCTTCTATCTTTCATGCCACAGTAACGCTGACCACGACCCCAAGGCTCATATCGGCCCCTTTATATAATACACAGATTCAACTCTCATTCACATTTAGAACCAATGAAAACAGATCCCTGAATAATTATTTTTGTGTTAGTAATGAACCGCTAGAGAAATAATATTTTAAGTCAGAAGGGTGAAACCTAGAAAAGGGAAAACTGCCTTTTTAAACCTCCAACAATTATTTGAAGGGTTATACTATGCCGAAGAGTTATTCTAAGAAATAGAATTCCAAGAGTTGTTCTAAGGAATAGATTTTCAGACAGAAACAGGGAGACATTATAGGAATAGTCTCCAAAGAATCCTTTTCTTTTTGTCATTCTTATTTTGTTTTAATTATTTTCCCCACGACACTACTGAGCTGGCATGATTTCACAGGTGTGGTGAAGGTAACTATCCTGATCAGTTCAGACAGAAGAATGTGTACTTACCATGTCCTTGTTCTCCTTTTATTTCGAGCCTCCTGGTGACACCCTCCTGGGCGAAGTAGACGACCTGAAAGGAGAGAGAAAAAAATGGATCTGAGAAAAGAAGATTTCTATGACAATTCACCCTCAAAAACCACCATCTGGACCTGTTATAAAATAAAATACGCCATCATTAAGAAACACATTCAGCCTCCTGGCTTCTTTTTCTGCCCATCCCTCCCACAAACCAAGTTCATGTTTGGTGTCTCTGGAATTGTAATGAAGAATCCTAACGTATGGTGTAGTCAGATTTTTAATTACAATTTTGAAAATGTCACTTTTAAAAGTTGCCATTTTCTTGCCTTAGCCATTGGGTGCCTGCAGCCTGTCTCTGGGTCACATGACTGGGTGTAGTTGACAGTTGTGCTATGTGTATTCCTCCTAGACAGTCACACACAATGGGGAGCTTAGGTGTGACTGGATGGGCTTTCACTGGCAGGATGGGAGGGAGGAGCTGGACCCAACCCCATTTACACTTGAATAAGCTGCGTCCTGTCTCCACAAAAAGGGCTGCACACCCATTGTAGTTAGTCTCGAGCCAGGGACAGGCAGGCAGGGCACTTGTGACCTTCAAAGTCAATCCTCTAGAAGCTTCTCCCCACTTCAAAGGCACAACTGGGTATAAATACTGGACCTCAGACACCAACTCTTCAGTACACTTCTGGACCTGTAGATACTCTGCCAGGAAGAAGGACTGCTGTACTGCTAAAAGGACTGCCATGGTGCTGGACTGCTACTCTGAAGGACTGCTGCCCTGCTGTGCTGACCTGCTGCCCTCTTGCCTGGGTGAGAAGGACTGGACCTGTATCTCTTGAACCCAGAACCTAGAGTGCTAGTTGGCTGGCTTCCTGATCTGAAGCCTCAGGGACACAACAGGCTTCCAACAACTCATCGCCTGCACCTTGACACCATCTGTGAGTCTACTCTGCCAAGTGGTGCTATCCCAGTCCTGGATCCTTGGAAGTGGGCTTAAGGTGCTTCTCCGGCCTTTGCGGATCCTGCACAACCAACGGATCTCCCCTGATGCACAGCGCAAACCTAAGCAGAACCGACGCATCGCTGCTGAGTGGATTGGACCAGTCGCAAAGACCGCATCGCATTGCAGTCCATCAGAACCACTGCTGCACGACGCATCCTTGGCAGAGGCCCTCACATCCCTTGTCGACGGCAGCTTCGATGACAACACCGGACTCCGCATCTCAGCCCCTCTGAACCAACGCATCTCCCTGACTACGCACCGCATCCTCGATGCCGGGCTTTGCATCGCAAGCCCCGTCGATGGGATCCTCGACTACAATGCAGGCCCTCACATTGCAACCTCGCTGCATCTCGGAACTGACATATCGTTTCAGCTGTGCGATGCATCTTCAACGTGGATCCTCGCAATGCTCCGCAAACCAGGATTTAAGGTACTATGTTCAGAGGGCCTAACAGGGTCCCTGTAGCTGGCCTATGCTGCATCACGTTTGACCTGAACTTGTGACTTTGACCGAATCTGGCGCAACCAGATATACACAGTTGGCACTTTGGGCTTTTTGGTACTCTTTTCACAGAAATCTTTAAAACTGCATATATTCGGTTCTACTCATTGGATTTTCGTCATTTTGGTCATGTTGCATTTATTAAAAATTACTCTAGTTTTCTAATTTGGTGTGGAATCCTTTTTGTGTGGTGTTTTCATTTTATTACTGTTTGAGGTGTTGCACAAATACTTTAAACATTGCCTCTAAGTTAAACCTGACTGCTCTGTGCCAAACTATTAGAGGGTTGAGAAGAGGTTAATTTAGGGCTGGCTTGTACCTCACCCTGACAAGGACTGTGGTTGCTGCTTGACCAGGGCTCACACCCCAGTCAAGCAGTAACCTAATTTCTTACAGTCTCACTTTTCTCCAACTGCTGAGAAAGTTCCTTCTGGTCATTCCTACAGCCCCTATCTCCTAAGGGAAGGCTTCTAAACTCCGAGTCTCTCTATAGCCACGTCTTCTGCAGGTCCAATCCTCTGTGGTCAGCAGGGCACTTTTTAAGTCAGGAGCACTTCTCATTCTTGTGACCCTGAAACAAGGATATAAGAAGCCCACCACTTGATCTATAGAGTAGTTCCAGTCCCTGGGTGCCTGTAGTATTTAGAAATATTCTTGAGTCCTTAAGGTCCTCTTCTTCTAGAAGGAGTTGAGAGTGCGGTTTCTTCCAACAAGGCTTTCTTCTTCAGGTGGTGTCTTCCCAGGTCCAGGAATGCTCTGAGGAAGTGGTGGTTGAGGTGACAAATTTATCATGTGCACTAGTCAGTCATTGGAGAAATTCTGCTGCCCAACCCAATTTTCTCACAGTCCCCACACTTACCTTTGCAACATTTTTTCATTGCCATGCTTTAAAAATGATCCAGGAGTCTGTTTCAAGATAATAGAACCTCCTGCTTATTAGCTACTCCCTTAAATAGATGAGCTCTCCTCCCACATGACATGGTCTAAATGGGTTCTCTCCCCAACTCTGAATGGAACCTGTCTGTCTAGGAAGATCCTGGGAATGAGTAGTAGAAGCTCTCCAGCATCTCCAAGTCAAAAGAGGTAGAGCTAAGGATGTCCTTTGTTCTGCCAACTCTTCCTGTCCGGTCCCAGATAGCTAATCCCTGGTATTTGGTCTGCAGTTAACACCTATCCTTCCTGGGCTCAGAGGCAGGTCATTGTCTTCTGAGCTAAGGTTCCCAACTCTCCCAGTCAAGGATATATATTCAATCTCTGAAGGTGTGATCAATGGCAGGACTAATTTTAAGCTAGTTCTTGTACAGGCAGCCAAAAGTAAATGTTTATAAAATCACTTTTCTACTTAAGTTATCAAAGGTCAGATTTCACCATTAAACCAAAATTAAGTAAAAAAATAACTGGGAAGGAGTTTGTTAGCATCTTCTCAAGTGGAGATAGAAAATTAAATATTTTAAGCACACCTAGGCCTATCCTATGAAAAATACAGCTGGACCTGCAAAGTGAAATAGCTTCCAGGCCTTTAGTCACTATGAGGGAACACTTTTCAAATGTATAGTGTGCCACATTTTTTAATTGAATAGTTTGCCACTTTTATATATGTTAGGCACCATGACTGCTGTGCTTACAAAGCATTCTTTAGAGGATGACTGATCAATATGTAAAAAAAAAAATCCTGCATGAGGAAGGTACTTCTCCTTTACCCGATATACTGCAGTGACTGAAACTGCAGATCGGCCAGAGCACAGAGGTGCTTCTGGCAGCCATATATTTTCATCATATATGTTGGTGGTAAAAATATACATTGCAGCCAACATATGGCATTTAACTCCTATGCCATTGGTGCATTTTTTGTGCCATCTACTATGACCTCAAAGAAAGTTAAATAGTCCAAATAGGTAAACCTGGCCACGTGAATGGTGAATTCTCAGCACACGCGCTAAGGTGTGTTGGAAAAAGTGAGTGGTGTCGATACTTACGACCCCACTTGAGGGAACACTAAAATGAAGTGTATGACAGTGTTTCAGGGCTGCTGCAGCCGGGACCACGGGAGACTGAATTAGGTTGTTGCGGGTCCACCGACTTGACGAAAGTGTGACTACAGACGGTACCCCTCCTGGGCCCTGAAACGCTGCCATACACTTCATTTTAGTGTTCCATCAAGTGGGGTCGTAAGTATCGACACCACTCACTTTTCCAACACACCTTAACGCGTGTGCTGAGAATTCACCATTCACGTGGCCAGATTTTGCCACTCACTCACATTTTTTCACACGGTCCTGACGAAAGCCCACCTTAAATCCTTTTTTCTGGGCTGAAACATGTAGACCGACTGCAGACAACTACGAGTAAAATCACTCTATTAGTTGCGCTCTTGGATTTTAACCATATCCTGGGCCGCCATGAATAAACACATTTGGCAAGGATCCCCAGAGATATTTTTAATCTGCACATTATCACATCACACTAATACATTACACCAGCTCCGCTGTAATCAGGCGTTGTAGCACAACCGGGCGGCACTCGGCCACCCGGTTGGGACCCCAATGATGAAGCATGACACCAACTAGGCTGGTGTGTGAGGGGTCTTTTAATAAAACCTAATGGTTCTTCGGCACTGTTTACTACTACAGTGAGTCCAAAACCTCTTCCTTATCTAGTGGGTATGTCCACATTGTTTGTTTACTTGTCAGTATAAATACACCAGACACTTTCTACTAACAAAGGCTTGTCTATAAACGCAAAGATAGATCTAAATACCCGGTAACGGAGGCACGCCGCACAGCCGTCACCCTGCCGTGAGCTGGGCACTCCACCAAGCCGGTGATCACTTTCCTTAACGCCCGGCCGCTCTTCGCCATGGTGCCCGCTCACGGCCGGTAGTAATCTTCAAATGAGTGTGAAGTCACTCACTCCCGAGGAGGAGGCGGTCCCGCCCCGAAGGGACAGCTATGAATGGAAAGGGGCTCGGTTAACAAACCCGCCCTTCAGAGAATATAGGTATCCATCTTATATTATTTTCGATACTTAATTACGACAGCTGGGGGGGCGGAGCTTGCTCGCGACTAAGATGGCCGCTTGAGCGCGAAGCTCCGCAAGACCATCTAACTATCCGACATTTATACGACATCTGAAGCATACCTTCGGCATTCTCACGGCCGTCGTCGCTCCTGACAGAGCTGCGGATGGGAAAGCGCCGTCTCTGGGGTCTGCATCTGCCCAGACAGAGGAGTGAGACATATTGGCAGCTGCATGTGGGGAGGGCCCTGATCCCCGTGCTGCCGTGCTGTGCTGCGGCAACCTGGAGCGCGGTAGCGATCTACGCTACGCTTCGTGACCAGTGGCGAGGGACGGCCCGTCCTGGTCGAAGCCGCGAGTCCGGAGTGGCATCTGACGAACCTGCAGGGCCCGCCCGCATTGGATTTTCTGCTGGCGGACGGCCCGAGTGGTGGGGCGTCGATGCTGAGGGCGGACGCGGCGGCCCTTGCAGATGCCATTGCGACTGCCGCCGAAGCAATCTGCTGACTGGAAGGTCTAACGCCTAGGCCGTGAGGTGAGCTCTGCAGCGCGCCTCGATTCTGGTGCCCCCAGCCGGTGCTATTCCTATCTGCTGCACGTTCCGATGGAGGTTGGAGGGCCGGTGAGGCGCGCCCGCCATTTTGGTCTGCTGTGGTCCTGGGTGTCCCGGCTATGCTCTTGCCACCCGCAACACGGGCACGGACTGCAGCGGCTCTGTGTGTTGCTCTCCCTGGAGCAGCGGGCTCGGACTGGGTGCTGCTGTGCTTGGTGCCTCCGTCTGGGTGACTTCGGCGGGGGACGGCGTCGCCGCGACACATCGGATCCCTTGGTGGTGCTGGGGCCGACCATATTGTGGCACAACTCTCTGCTGTAAAGAACTACCGTGGGGGTACTCCTGCTTGGGTCATCCTGCGCGCCTACAGCTTTGGCGTGGTTTTACTACATGCGACCTGTCTGTGGTGGTGCGTCTAATTTAGCCTGTGGTGTTCGTTCCCCCTGCTTTACTGGGTCCTTCAGGTGGCAGCGGCCGTGCTGCCACGAAACTCCGACCCTGTGTTGTGCTTCTAGTGATGGACATGAGTTCTTAGGACCCCACGTGGAGAGTAATCAGTGCCAACCCACCGACTGTTAGCCTTCACCTTCTTGCATCATCTGCTTGACCTGTGTGGTGGAAGACTTTGTTGGTGGCTTCGCCGCTAACGGCCAACCTTAATCAGTTCACGTGGCATTGGCAGCAGTTACCTGCGGTGATCGACGTAGTGCAGGTGCAGGGCGCTGGTTGGAGGTTTGCTAGGCCTTGCCCGGCAGTGGAGCTACTCTCAAGATGGGCAGGGTGGACCGCACGCAACCTAAACTCACGTTTGACCTAAAGAAATCTAAGGGGCGCGATCCTGCTGTAGAAGATGGCGACAACACGCCTGAACCGCCTCCGGATGATGCTGAGGGCGACATACGCTCTATACGTGCTACGATGGAAAAGGGCCTACAAAATAGTCTTTCTGTACTTGGCTCTAAGATGGACTCTCTTTCCTATCGCATGGACAGGATGTCAGAGAGGTTGGATAAACACGCGCAGCGGTTAGATATGACGGAGCGTCGAGTCACAGAAGTCGAAGAGGCACAGACGTCGCTGGACACCGGCCACAAACAATTGGGGAAAGTAATGCAGGTTCTGCAGGATAAAACGGAGGACTTGGAAGCGCGCTCTCGGCGCTGCAACCTCAGAATCACAGGCCTTCCGGAATCGACCCCGACCGGCAACATGGAACAATTCGTAGAAAAACTGCTTGTCACGCTCCTAGGTACAGAAACTTTCTCGCCCATGTTTGTTGTGGAACGGGCGCACCGCTCCCTGGGCCCACGCCCGGCACCTGGCACTCCGCCGCGGCCTATCATTGCGAAGTTGCTTAACTATCGCGACAGAGACTCAGCACTGAAGGTCGCTAGGGACAAGCAGCCACTGCAATATGAGGGTTCTACGATATCGCTGTTCCCTGATTTCACAATGAAAGTGCAAGAGGCGCGCCGGCAGTTTGCCCCTTTGAAGAAACAGCTCAGGGACTACAATATTGACTACGCCATGCTGTACCCTGCCAGACTTCGGGTCAATCGTCAGGGACAATCACGACTCTTCACAGACCCGAAAGTCTTGCAGAAGGCCATGAAAGAATGGCCAAAGGACAAGCGTCGGAGCCCGGAGAGATCTTCCTCGGAAGGAGCGGTGGGAGGCGCACTGGATGATCAAGACTGATACTTGTACTGCCCTTTACACGGATAAGTTTTTCTCTCTTGTCTCAGCTGCTGCAGATCTGATTAGCCTTCTGTGGGAGATGTATGCACTGTAATGTTTTTTGTGTTCTTGATCTTTTAATGTCCTGTCATTGCAGGTACTGAAGGTAAATTAAACTGATATTGTCGGTGGCGGGAGGAGACTGTTGCTGGGGGTTCGCTGGATTGCTGCATGTTGAGGCTCTGGTACAGGTTTTTGGGGCGAAAACTGGCAATCACACATGGGCTTCAGATGTTCCATATTCTGTTGATGGCTTGCGGTGCAGTGGCCAGTTTGGGAATTTTTTTTCAGGTTTCTAAGTGTAGAGCGTGCTACCTCTGCCCGCGAGTGTTACGCACACTTGGAGTATTGTGTATTGGGGGGAGGTGGGCTGGGACCGTATTTTGCTTTGATTGAGCTGTATCCGCTCACTGTTGAGTTATGTTCAAGATAGTTCAAGAGGTCCGATTACTAGTTTTTCTTCTAGGCTCAGTTGGGGACTGCCTGGAGTGGGTGGGGGCGGGATGGGTTGGGATCTTATACGGCATGAGGCGATTTATGGACACTACCTACTCTATCTTTCAACAACGCAAGTTGTCGATTCCTATGGATAACACTGACAGGTTGATGCTACATGCTGATGGGACGGCTGGTAGTTACTCTCGCGTAGAGACAACACATGGTAAAGTACGGGCTCTCACATGGAATGTGCGAGGCCTAAATAACCACAGAAAATTACG
Organism: Calotriton arnoldi; assembly: GCA_963921515.1. Lineage (NCBI taxonomy): Eukaryota > Metazoa > Chordata > Amphibia > Caudata > Salamandridae > Calotriton > Calotriton arnoldi. The sequence continues at coordinate 2,903,647 of CAWUFW010001075.1, forward strand.
TAAGGTATTGGCATACTTAACAAGGCACGAAATTGACGTTGCACTATTACAAGAAACGCACTTACCAATTAATAGCCCCATGCTCCAACGTAGGGGGATTAAGGGTGTTGTGCATGCCGCAGGCTTTACCACGCATGCTCGTGGGGTGTTATCTTGGGTTCGCCCTAGCGCAAAGCTCACGCTTGACCCTTTGGTTACGGATGTTGATGGCAGATATGTCATCTCTAGGTGTCGAGGGAGGGGACTGGATATACTTATCATTAATGTTTACGGACCCAACTATGATAATCCTGAATTTTATTCTGCTCTGTCTGATAGGGTGCGGGGGTTTGGGACTGAGCAACAACTCTGGGGCGTTGACCTCAATTTAGTATTAAACCCTGAACGGGATCGCTCGGGGGGTCCAGCCAGGCATGTCTCAGCTGCGGCTAGGACGCTCTCAGATATCATGGTGCGAATGGATTTACATGATGTGTGGAGGCAGAGGTTCCCTGACAGAGGGGGATATACACATTATTCAGCATACCACAATCTGCATACACGTATCGACTACTGGTTAGCCTCTGGACGGTTGTATGACCATACGAGGACATGCGAGGTCCTGCCCCGCACACTCTCGGATCACTCCCCAGTTCTGGTGGTCCTAGACGTCCCCCAGAAGTCTATTCCCCCTTTCACCTCAAGGTTCCCCCCATACTCATTGCTTGATGAGGTGTTCAAGGCAGAGTTAGCTGAAGCGATTGAAACTTATTTTGATAAAAACGTAGGCTCGGTGGACAGCTTTCAGGTGGTATGGGAAGCATTCAAGGTGTATATTCGCGGAGTTACCATGTCCAAGCACTCAGGGGTTCTGAAGGCGTTGCGCAAGAGACTTGCTGACTTGGAGGCCTCACTGTCCACTCTAGAGGTGAGACTGCAACAATCCGCTGATGATGAGGTACTGACGGAATTCAAGTCCCAACTGGAAGAATTCCACGACACGGCGGATTCGGAAATTAAGCATCTTGGTAAATACGCCACTGCTCGCACATATGGGGAGGGAGAGCGTCCGGGTAGGGTGCTGGCTCAGTTACTAAAGAAGCAACGTGGCCATGCTGCTGTAACGGAAATTAAGTCAGCGGAAGGCACTGTACTTACTGACGACACTACCATAGCAGAAAGGTTCCGACTGTTTTATTCGAGCTTATATTCATTGCGTAGTTCAGGTACCGAGGAGGACATTTTAGAATATTTAACGCATATTAAGTTGCCCTGGCTGACTAATACACATCGCAAATTTTTGATGCGCCCGATTGAGAAAGAGGAGATTCTCCTGGCTTTGTCCAAAATTTAATCCGGTAGCGCCCCGGGGATAGATGGCCTGACTGTAACCTTCTATAAGACATACCTGGACTTGTTGCTCCCCCACTTAGTTATCCTATTCGAGGATATGTGCGTGTCAGGTACGATGCCGCCCACAATGAGAGAGGCAATAATAGTCGCTGTGTTGAAGCCGGGTAAACCTCCTGAGGAATGTTCGTCATACCGCCCACTCTCTCTACTCAATGTGGATACTAAAATTTTCGCTAAAATCCTGGCTAATAGATTGGTCCCTTTGGTCCCAATGCTGGTGGCCCCTGAACAGGCAGGATTTGTTCCGAGTCGCAGCCTTACTTATATTTTGCGCACGGTATTTGGCGCCTTACAGCATACTAAACCTGACACTGCGGCTGTTGCAGTATTTCTTGATATGGAGAAGGCCTTCGACTCTGTCGAATGGCCCTTCATGCGACAGGTTTTACTACGGATGGGACTGGGGGAGGTTTTCTTACAGTTGCTGGGGGTACTGTCTTGTTCGCCTTTGGCTAGGATAAAAATTGGCGACCTGGTGACGGGCTCTATCAGTATCACTAGGGGTACGCGTCAGGGCTGCCCCCTTTCACCGATTCTTTATGCTCTGGTGGCTGAACCCTTGGCCTGCGTGCTTCGCGAATATCATAGATTTCAGGGTATACGTATACCGGGCTATGAGCTTATAGTGTCAACATACGCGGATGACACGCTCCTCTATGTTCGTGATCCGGAACGGCACCTCTCCTCGGTTTTACGAGAAATAGTCCGCTTTGGTGGGGTTTCAGGGCTCCGTGTTAACTGGTCAAAGTCTATTATCTTTCCTCTTACCCCATCCACAACTCAATTTGATCCAGATTACCCACTGCAGTGGACAACTGACCCGGTACGTTATCTTGGTGTCCAGGTACACTCTGACTCGGAGGTTGTCTTTAGGGAGAATTACGGGGTGTTGGTGAGCAAACTTGAAGACGAAGTTGACAACTGGATCCGTTTGCCGCTGTCCCTCTTAGGTAGAATTTCTATTATGAAAATGGTCATACTCCCTAGGTTTCTCTTCCTTTTTACGAATATTCCTATTGTGCTTCCAGGTGTGTTTTTCAAGTGGCTCACCACTATTTTGTTAAAACTGGCATGGGCGGGCAAACAACCGAGGGTTAAATGGCAAATCCTTACCTTACCATACCACATGGGTGGTCTGGGGGTGCCCGATTTCGAGCTTTATTATAGAGCGGCGCAGTGCGCACATGCTTCCCTATGGATGCACGGCACGCCAGACATTCCTCATCTTCGTATTGAGAGGGAAGTTGCTTCCCCTCGCCCCCTGCCTATGCTGCTTTTTTCGTCCCCTGACCGTAGGACTGGAATTCTAGATTCGATCAATGCGACCACTCATGCCTGGCATCACCTCTTAAGGATGCAATCTGGGGCCATCCTGTATTCACCTCTCACTCCGCTGGAATGGTGTCATTGGTTGCCGCCGTGCAGAGACAGAGGCATTGTACGTGCACTTGCTTCCATTTCGATCACTATAGCAGGGGATTTATTCGAGGGAGGCATAGCAAACAATTGGGACACTGCAACAGTTGGTGTGGAAGCACCCACTCTCCTAACCAAGTTTCAATTTCATAGGACCAGGCATGCACTACTTCAGCTATTGGGGACTGATTTAGCGGAGCCGCCAGAGATGACTGCCCTTTCATTAGTTATAAAAACCGATGTACCATCGAGACTTGTTTCTAAAATTTATAAACACACTATGTCCTATAAGGAGAATTACTTTACAAAGGCCCGCTTGGCATGGCAAGGCGACCTGAATACGGTGATAGATGACGCTATGTGGGCATACTGTTGCACTAACACGAAAAGAGTGTCCCTCAATGGTAGACACCGACTGATACACTTCAAATATTTTAATAGAGTTTAGTACACCCCGGAGAGACTTAGAAGGTATGGTCTGAGAGAAGACTCGAGGTGTGAGCATTGCAATGCGCAGGTTGCTGACTTCCTGCATTTGGCATGGCTCTGTCCGGGTGTTGCGAAATTTTGGGATAGTGTATTCTCTGAATTGGCTGCGATTATAGGGCGGGCCCTTGAGCCAGAGCCAGCTATGGCGCTGCTGGGCTACTCCAAATCTTTGCCTTCAGGGATGCGTAGGTTAGTGGACATGGGGCTACTGATAGCCAAGCGTAGAGTGGTGATCTGCTGGTCAAAAGGGCCGCTGCCCACAACGACCCAATGGGCATCTGATATGCTATATTGCTGTAGCCAAACGGAGAACTTTAGCGAACTCCTCCCACCCCGCAATAGGCCTAAGAACTTCTGGGCGCTGTATAGTGTGTATAGAGCTGCTAAGGAAAGCATCAATGAGACTACTGAGGATGTGTGAGACGCTCTGAGTGTATACTTTCATGTAGTATAGTCACCCCGCTATACGCCTCGACAAGTAAGATTGCCCTGTGGGGTTCCCGTTCGAAGTGTGGTGCAGTGCGAAGAACCGTTAGTTATCGTGGTGACTTGTGGTTGGAGGTACTATTTTGGTATACCATTTCAGTGGGGAGTAAACACGAAATTATATTGCCATACTGTGCTGTACTATTTGAATACTGTATTGTACTACCTTGGAATGTAAGACTGTCAGTAAGTTCTGCAAATGTAATGCCATACAAATGGGAATAGTGTCCTTTGTCTACAGTGTTTTTGAGACATGTTGGTTCGAAATGAAAAATAAAGAAATAAAAAAAATGTTAAAAAAATAAAAAAAATTACGACAGCTGTCGGCGCACTCCAGTGCGTAGCAACAGCTTTGCAAGCATGTATTTACTGCTGAATGTTGCGTTTGTAATATCGATTAATTTGGGGAAGTGGTATTTTAAAAATATAAAATCCATTAGATGTTTAACGCATACGGTATGACACGAGCAGGACAGAGCAATTGTAGAAACATTTGCAGTAATATATTTCCTTTGGAGGTATTGAACAAACATGTGGCTTTTGTTAGAACTGGTACTTGATTTCGCTGCAAATACCTTTTCTAATATGGCTGCTTATAAAGCAGGCAATGGGGGCGCGAGCTCTGCATAGCGAGAAATCGAAAGCAGATCATCAGATAACAGGGCGAAAAAGCCAACATCGTATAATTATATAATCGTGTACTATAGGATAATGTGACATAGTTCTAACAAGCGCGCCCGCGCGGCCGCGAAAGTAAAAGCGAAAGCGACCTTTGTAATATGACTCAGAACAGATGGCACCCTGCACGCCACTGCTCGCTCCCGACAGGTGTAGGCCATGGGAGGAAACATTTACTGGGAAAGGTGGGACATGCACCCGCCTTTGGCCAATTGCGTGCTTTCATTTTTGAAAGCCACACGCAATGGGCAATACAATGTGTGCAAAAAAAAAAAAGCCACACCCACGAGTTTGCTGTAAAGCTGGAGTGATTCCAAGAGGTCATCTCCTAGGGCAGCGCATGCGCGCTGCGCTAGGCGAGACCTACAAAGCACAGCCCAAGCACTGTGCAGGCTGCATTTGAAGGGCGCTCCACATGTGCAACCCTACTGCTATAGTGCCTGCTGTCTCTATGGCTCCGCACAGCTATCTGTACTCATGAAGGCACAGAGCGCTTCCCATCCAAGCCCCTCCAGCTGTGCGAGCTTTTTAGGTCGAGCGTGAGCCAGCGCGCAAGCGCTGCGCTGGGAAGAGCTGGGGTAGTTCAGTACAGAGAGAAGCTTCGCCCACTCCCCTGCCTTTATTTTTCATTGGCTTGTGTGTTTGTCCTTCGTAAACAGAGAGGCTTGCATGTGAGGTAGACGAGACGACCAGGAGAGTTCCTGCTGGGGGCAGGGAAGGGGTGGCACGAATACAGGGGTGCTCCACGAGTTGCTCAGAAGAAGCGCACTGCACTATGGTGTTTTCACAGAAGTCGACACCTGCTCCTTGTGGAGGAGTGAAGAGGAACTCCTGATGCCGTAGCTGTGATTCGCACTCTCTCGCTCTCAGATTCATGTGGTTGTGGACCGGCTAAAGGCTTGCGATAAATGCCCTCTTCGGACGGATGCCTACAGGAGGGCGTTTCCTGGAGGAAGATGGTGAGAGGAAGCACTAGGCTGCCGGCGGTCAGCTGCTGTAGAGCAGGAACTGTGGAGTCAGCAGAGCGGTTGCACAGTGCTTGCGAGAGCACAGTGAGCTGTGATATCTCTCTGAGAGAAGTGAAGACCTCGGCGGAGTTGAAGGGCTCCTCCTCTTACTGTTGCACCGTCTTTAGAGCAGGATCTAAGTGGTACTTGCAAATCTTAGAGACAGCACAAGCACTGCCTAAGCTCGAGCTAAAAAAGTCCCACAAAGGGGATGAAAACAGTGCTTCGGGTACAGGAAACTGATTAGAGAAGCACACGAGGAGCAACGCAGAAACAACAGGAAGCAGCATGCTATAGCCAAAAGAAATGGAGGAAAAGTAAGTGACAAGCACAGGAACCAATGAAAAGCAAGGAAAGCATGGGTTAGGATGTAAGCCCCTTTTAAGATATATTTAATACAATAGATTTCACACAGGCGAAACCTAAAAATGCTTTAAAATGTATTTATGTTGTGTGCGTGCTTGCAGTTGTGTTTATGTAAGAGTGTGTGTATGTGTCATGTCTGTGTGTGTGTGGGCATAGTGGGCCCGATTCACAGAACTAACTTAAGACAAAATCCTAAACTTACTACCATTTTGGTATTCACAGAAGGCACTTACTCATTTTGGTATTCACAGAAGGCACTTACTTACTCATTTTGAGTAACTTACTCATTTTGAGTAACTTACTCATTTTGTGTAACTTACTCATTTTGAGTATTCACAGAAGGCACTTACTCATTGATGAGTAAGTGCCTTCTGTGAATACCAAAATGAGTAAGTTACACAAAATGAGTAAGTTACTCATTTTAGTATTCACAGAAGGCACTTACTCATCAATGAGTAAGTGCCTTCTGTGAATACCAAAATGAGTAAGTTACTCAAAATGAATAAGTAAGTGCCTTCTGTGAATACCAAAATGAGTAAGTGCCTTCTGTGAATAGCAAAATGGTAGTAAGTTTAGGATTTTGTCTTAAGTTAGTTCTGTGAATCGGGCCCAGTGTGTGTGTGTGTGTGAATGTGTCTGTATGTGTAAGCTTGTGTATGAGTAAGCATGTGTATGTGTGAGTGAAAGTGAAGGTCAAAGGGCATGTGAAGTCACTTCCGTTAACCCAGGCATTTTGGTGAATTGACGTCCCTGGTGCCTGGGTATGCTGATGTTAGTATCAAAACCCAAAGGGGTAAATATTCAGAGAAGTGAGAAAAGAATGGCTTAACAACCAACCTTCCTGAAAAAACTGTCTTCAGAACTTTCTTTGTATCGTTTGCTTAAAGAAGAGAGCAGGCGATCTTGGCCTCCAAAAGACTATGTCAACAATGCAGTACATAAAAATGTACGGTTCATTGGTCATGTTATACACAGCAGCTGAATTTGCACAGCTGATGGGCTTTTTTCTCGATGAAACACCAGATTTTCTGGAACCGCGTTTGCTAAATTACCGTGGAAAAGGCAGAACAGGGAGTTGCAGTTAATTGAAACTGCTGCAGTGCTTTCGATTGCATCATGCACAGCTAAGTATCCCTAAAAGGCCCTCAAAGCAAGGTTATTGTCGGGAGTTTTGTTTTGTTTGTAGAGCACTTTAGGGTTTGCTTACTACGTCAGTCAATTGCATTCAGATTATTTTTCAAAGATAAGGTTACAAATGCTGTTTCTGAACAATTATTGAGCAGGACGGATTTGCTCTAGAGACATTAAATTACATTTGCTTAGATTGATGAAGAAAATATGATTTTGGAAATGATTTTCTGTCGGTTTTATTACGTTTTACAAATGTTGTTGTAATATTGTTTTCAATGGGGGATACTGTTGAAAGCATTCAATAAGCACGTTTTCCCATTTGTTTTGGAACATTACACGACAGTGCTTTGCTGTAAACAGCCCATTCATAAGGAAGCGACGGCGGAAACGTGGTCTAAAGTTCCTGCTAACACAATAGTATCGAATCATCGCATTACAGTCTGTTTGTGCCTCTGGTTTTAACGTGGTTGGCAAGCATTTTTTCCACGGAGACTCTGAGTAACTCTTTATCCCCGGAAAGAATGACCTTGGGGACAACTGCAACAACAAAACACAGAAACAAATGACTGCCAGAATAAAACAATGTCTAACATTTAAACTATGCATACACAGCATTCATTATTCTGAAAGCAGCCACATTTGCGCAGAGGGATCCAGGAAAAATCCAGGAGGGCGGGATCCTCGCCAGATTTGCATCCAATGAATGAATGTAAATGTGAATTATGAAAATTCGGATTTATCCGACAATGGCTAAACTAATCTGTCATTCTAATGTTAGTCATGGAAAATCGGGGAAAGTGCAGCTTTCCTTCCCAAAGCTATTCCAGGAGGGTTTACTATCCCCGCCCTAGTCTTCGGGTACGTTTGGCAAAGTTTAAAATTCACTCAATAGTGTAAAACAGGGCTGAAATGTTGAAATGTAGTCACCCACAAGAGCTGATGCCCTGAGCGCGTTGCTGAAGACAAGAAAATAGGAATATCTGCACCTTCCCCTTCTAGACCTAGGGTTCAAATCCCTGAAAGGAATGAATCTCTTGCGTTGCTGTGTGAGATGCTGTTTTGAAGCTCAGTGACTCATGGCGCTAAGCAGCCCTTGTGTAAACGTCTTTGCGCACAGGAAATGCCATCTGGCAACAATCTAACCCCGAGTCAGGAAGAGAAACGCCCTTGAGCAGCAGTGGCGTAACGAAACTTGAGGGGGGCCCCCTGCAAAGTACGTGGAGGGCCCCCCTCCGAACTCAATCAGGAGCTCTCCGGCCAGGGTACTGTGCTGAGGGGGGGCCCCACACAGCGAGGGCTGCGGGGGGCCTATGTTACGCCACTGGACGGGCCCTTTAAGGGTTTGTGGCCCCCCTGTGCCACAGGGGCCTGCATTAAGTCCCTGGTTGGGGGGCGTGAATTCCAGTGCTTTATAATCTTGATTCCAACCCCATGCCTCTTTCATTCACCCCCAGAAACTCCCTGCCCATGTATCTCACTCTTTCAGGTTCTTTTTCGTATCTGCTTTCTTTTTTGTCACTGTTTTTTTGTCTTTTTCCTTTCTCCTTCTTTCCCCCTTTTGTGTTTTTCTCTATTTTGCTCTGGATCAAAGTCTGTTGGAGAAAAATAAGTGCTGGTCTCCAAAAATTAATATCTATGGGCCCCATCGGTTCATATTAAGCTCTAGAAATAGAAATACACTTCTATTTTTCTGTCCCTTTTAGGTGACATTTAGGCAACGATATGGCTTATATTTGTACCTAAAATTAGCATTTAGCACTTGTACACTCGCATTGATTCATTTCTTTATCTTGGAAAATCCTTTTATAGGTTTTTCTTCTTCAGGGTCGATTTTTATCTCAGGCTGCGAGAATATAGCAAAGCTGCTATCCAGAATAAGTACCTCTTTCAAATTAGATTTCGTTTTTAATATAATTTAGAGAGATCTGATAATTTGTAATGAGAGATAATATTACATTTATCTTAAAAGGTACGTGATGACTTTATGGCCATTTTATTGTTAATTTCCAAATTAAAACTTTCTGAATAAACCTCTGTTGCCTTTCAGCTAGGTTAGTGTTATGCAAACAGCAAATAAATACATATATAACAGGCCATCCATAAGGGGGCTGTCGCGATCCTCATCCATCAGGCCCCAATTTAGGGGCCCCATGATCTTTTGCAACAATTAATTATAAAGTTTAAAGCTAGCCTGCCCTATTTAATGTTGAGGGCGCTAACATTTCTAACACCACAGGATGGCACCATGTCTATCACCACAGGATTGCGCCATGTCGAACATCACAGGATTGCGCCATGTCTAACACCACAGGATGGCACCCGGTGCTGGATCTGTTGTGCTTTATCTTTCCCTGCAGAACATTTTGTTTTAAAGATTGAAACAGATCTTCATGCCACTGGGGCCCCATGCCAGGGAGAGGTGTGGCGCAGCGGCCAGAGCGGCGGACTCCGGAGCGCGGGGATCACCAGCGGCAGCTCAGCTCAGCATCATGTGACTCTGGGCAAAAGCTCACTTAATCTCCCCGATGGCCCCCAGTGCCTTGAAACCCTTAAGGAGGTGATATGTTTGCGCTTTACAAATATGGATTATTTTGATTGTTTTTATTGTCCCAGGTCCCGCATTAGCTCCTGACATGCCTGATATATACATGCAAGAGATTATCATTAAAGCGCACTGTACCAAAAAGGTACCATTAAGGTGCATTGCATGTGATGCCATGGAGGAGTATTTTATTTACATGTGAGCATAAGAGGCCAACATGCTGCCAAGATCCACCTGAGTGAAAGGGAGGAACCCGCACCAACAGAACCTAGGAAAGTTTCAATATTCCTCTCTCTAGTTTTCGAACGCTTTCACATCACTTCTGTGATGCGACCAGGCAGGCACACATTACAGTCATAGCTTTGGTAGGAGGGTACAGGGTACCCTACCCCACAGGGCATCACTAGATCATTGACAGGAGGGAGACTATCTGCTTTTGCTATTTGCTAGTGCTGGTGGAATAAATTGCCTTTTCGGGGGGTCAGTTAAAACCTTCCATTTTTAATCTCAACTGGTTCAGCCAATTGTGGTGAGACGCACGTGGAAGGTTAGTTTAGCGCTTTCAGGTGTCAAAGGATGAAGCTGGTGAGCAGGGCCAGCCCAAGGACCTTTGCAGCACTAAATGACGTACTGCTTCTGGTCATTACCCACAGTGGTGGTCCTTTTGGCTGACAGCTCTTTGCTGAGGGTGACCTGGTCTGTTACCTTGTCATAGTTTATCAGTGGACCAAACCTGGCTTTCGAGTGCCTTGAAACGTACCCGCAGATCGGGGGCTGCAGTCTAGATCACTCACTGTTTGTCACACGGAGGAAAACGAAAATGCAATCAGTTTTCAATTTTTTAAACTGTTATCAGGCCCTTACTGGCCCTATCGGGCACTGGGCTTTTTCCAGAGAGGCTGAAAAGGTGGGGGCTCGTTTTGATGCTGGGGAGCGGGGCAGCTTCTGCTATGACTACAGCAAGCCCCCCACCCTCTCAGCATCCCCCAGTGGCATGTGTCGACTGAGAACTGGGGTGGCCTGGTGGTGTCGCGTCCCCTGCTTACAGAAGCCCGCATGCAACAGTTAGGCCTGCTGGCTGTTGTCAGGGGGAGAGTAGGGTGCTCTGAAGCCCATCGGCACTGCGCTACAGCGCCAGGCAGAGTCCTCGCTGCAGAGGCCTTCGGGTGGTGGTCGGGGTGTGAGCCTGCCCGTGCTGCAGAGGACGGTGCAGCAGTGATCGGCGCCACCTGCTACTACTGCAAACACATGCTTTTAAAGCGCGCACAGTCAGATCGCACCCGCTTTAAACAACATTTGTTTCTTACGTTTTGCTTTAAAGTCCCGCAGGAGGAGGGATGACTACCGCCTGACTCCCGCAGCGCTGCAGTGAGGCCACGAGAAGTGCAAGTCCCCGTCGGTCCCTCTCAGCCGCCTCCTCACCTCAAGTACACTTTTAATTGCGCAAAGTGGCATGCATATGAGAATTACAAGTCCCACCCTATGCTCCACCCTAAGGGTGAGGACCGCGGAGACGCGGCTGCGCACCATTTAATTTATGATGAGGCTGCGCGTGCAACTGAGGCGAGCGTAACGTAAGTTACGTAACCCCCGTCCCAGACGGATGTGTGTAGGGCTAAGTGGTTGCTGGCTGCGGCGGCTGCGGGGGCCTGTGTTACGCCCCTGTTGAGCAGCCTCGGCCCCTGAAGAGGATATTCTTATCTCAGTGAAGGGTGGGATATCCCTTAAACTCATTGAGGAATTTCAAGATGTACTTCACCGGGGCCTGTCGGAGCCTCTCACAGGCCACTGTTTATAGAAAGAGTGGTCCATCTGTGAGCGCGAACTCTGACGTCACCAGTGGCGGCTGGTGACATTTGAAAGTGGTGAACGTAAAATTCTTGCCGTACTGCACTGCGGCGAGCGAGCGTAGCGAGCAAGCCCGAACAACCTACGGGGGGGCTCGGGGTGGTTCTCCCCCCGAGAAAATTTTGAAAAAAGAGTGGATAAATGGTGCATTTTCAAGCAAATTTGAAGAAGCAGGAAGGTTAATAAAGCAATTTATTATTTAAGAAATTGCCAATTTTTATGAGCTGTAGAGGACAATCTTTGCCCATATTAACTTTTGAACACACTGATAATGGTTTTAACTATACAATAAATACATTCATTGACTGTGCAGTGCTGTACATCAATATGATGACACTATTTCCTTAAATGAATTTTCTGTTTTCATGCAAGAAACGCCATTTTAAAAAAAAGTGCAACAGTGACTTCACTACAACATTCTGAATTAGAGAGCCAAGGGGAGTTGTGTGAGGGAGTGAAACCAAGAGGAGCTGTGTGAGGGAGAGTTTGTGCTATATAAAACTGCAAAAAAGGAAAGAAAGAAAGGGCAATAAACACTGCATCCTCTCTCTCTCAGATATGAGCACCTGGGCACAGCAGTTACAGGCTTTGGTGCATGCTTCAGGCTGGGGCACCAACACAAGTGTGAGGATTCAAAAACAAAGGACCTTGAACAATACCCCTGAAACAGCATGTACATAGCGCTTAAAGCTACAGGCAAGCCGATTTTTTTAAAGTGTTTAGAGCGACAGGGGTTAATATATTCCAAATTCATTGCTGGAAGCCCTGAACGAGGGGAGGAAAAGTGAATAAATGAATGCACGACTATATGTATGACAAGTGTTAACTATAGCTTAGTGAGTTCAGTCTGCTGGGCCGGCTCTGCGCTCCTTGTTTGAGGTTCTAGAGAAGAGGCCTCAGTAATTGGCCTCTGTCTGCAAAAGTCACCAACCTGTGATAAGAGGTTATTATTGCCTTCACCTTTGACCTCTGCGGGTCGTAGAGCGTGCCCGCTGCCACCAGGCGACTTTCAGGGACTCTGACGTCAGCGCAGTCATAAATTACTTGATTCTACCAGCAACGGATTTGTGCAAAGTGGAAAGGTATTTTCTGGAAAGGTACTTTCTGGAACTATTTTTTATTCACACTTTAATTTGAGATTTCTCGTTGCACGGAGTGAACAGGACGTTTTGGTTAGACAATCAACAACTGCCACAGTTGAGTTTATTTTATGATGTCGTTTAATAATCTTGCTTTCGTCACGCAGCATCACATTGTCAGAAAAAAATGTTTTTAATTTGACCTGGCATTTTATAATGCTCCCTTTCAATCTACTCTTCGGGCATTTTAATAAAGGCAGAATGTTAGCACAGCAGCCTACCAACACATGTATATTTATTTTCCCAAAGCTGCCATGAATCTAAGACGTTCTCGGAAGAAACTGCGAAGGCCTCTGAGCCCCCACACACAAAAGCAAAAACATACAGCAGCTTAATTGTCATCATTTTTCACAGGTCGTGGATGAGGCCTGGTTGGAAAAAGTACACTCATGACTGAGTTGGCATTGTCTATGCAGGGCGCATGCCTCTGATATGTAACAGAGTTAAAATATGACTGTACTGGGACATAGGTGTATTTGACATCTCAATGGGGGTCGTTCAAAGGGTGTTGACCCATAAGGCCCACTGCAGGAGCGGGGCTATGAATGTGATATTACAAGGTTTATTAGTTCGTGTAGTATTTACATTATTATGCTATTAAAATGCAACAGCAAAAAATGAAGATGGGTTGTCACAATAGCAGAATGGTAAATGGATCCTGTAAGAATATTTTTTTTCATTTTAAAAAGGATTGAGCTTACTGGAGTCAAAACTTATCTTCCAATCATGGAATTTGCTTATATAAAAAGAGTATAAACCACTCACGTTTTTCTGTGCTTGTTAACAAGGTGTCCTTCCACACTTTATAATTAAAACACAGAACTGTTTCATATAATCAAAGTGTTCATTTTGGAAGAAAAGCGTGTGCATAACGTCGACGTAATAACGTTTTATTGCTTTTTTTTAAAAGCGTGAATTATAAATCTTTTTTTTCTGTATATCGACATCATATTTTTATATCGCCTTGTGGTCAGTAGAGTAACAACTGGGTGCTTTGCTGATGGGCATACATAGCACCAACGCACTCCAAAATAATTATAGCTACACAAAAATTAAGAACAACATCATATTTATCAAAAACTCCAAGTAATGACTTCTACTTTGAAATGTTGACTTAGTAAGAAAACTGGAGCACCAACTCTGTCCTTACATTTCGGTAGGTGAAAACATTTTGTCACTATTTTAACGCCTCCTAAAAAATACTCTAAACCAGCGTTTCCCAAACTGTGGTCCGCAGACCCCCAGGGGTCCGTGACACATTCCCAGGGGGTCCGCAGGACTTGAGTGCCACCGTCGGTGTAAATAACGAAACGCTCATGCGCCCTCACAGCACATAAGAGGTGTGAATGTTGTTGGCGCCGGGGCAGCAAGACTGCAATACAATCTGGCCCTCAGGCTCACAGCACAAAAGAGGTGTGAATGTTGTTGGCGCCGGGGCGGCAAGACTGCAATACAATCTGGCCAATCACCATTCAGCTATAGGTGCAAGCTGAAGGGTGATTGCCCTTATTGTGTTATTCACTTCTGCCCGTCAGCCGACGTCGCGCTCACACTGCAGTGCGTGCTTTTCCTCTTCTGTTTGGGGCCAGGCCCTGGGCATTTTGCTACTATATGGCCCCATTTGCCTTGAATGCAGCTGTGTGTCGAGATTGAAGAGCATTAGAGGCTGGAGCACGTCGAACGGGCAGGAGGGCTCTTCTCCGTCTGGAACTGCATGTAAGTGTTTAATTTGTGTGTGCGCTTTTGCTAACTACTGACGTTTTCAGGTTTAGTAATGGCAATTGCAAATTTTCAGTTCTTTCCGCTTTGCCACTACGGTACCTTGTCTTTGCTTCTGCCCGTACTTAGTATGCAAGTCACTGAGATCGGCACGCTTTTAATGTTGATTTAAAGGTTTTGAACCTCTTTAAAAAGCTGCGGGATTTACTCGTGATCGTCTTGATGGACGAACAATTTGAAACTACACCCCCAACACACACACAACTTGCACAACAGTGATTATCCATTACTTGAACGTGCACTGAAGACCCTAACACGAACCGGTGTGCCAGGCTCATAATCACAGCATGCAGTTCGGGCATTTTCTAATCCCACAAGCCTCTGCGCTCTCAAGCAGTGATGCCCAATTCATCGACGACTGCTGTGGCTGGCACAGCCATGGTCTGCTTTAACTCGACTGCAAGCTGTGCCAGGTGCGACTTTGCGAAGCGAAAACCTCTTAGTGGCGCTTGTGTTTCTAGTCTGTCATGAGTCGCCTGGACTTTAAGGGCACCGTTCGTGCCTCCTTCTGTTTCATTTGTTTCCATTAAAAAGGTAAATCATTTGGTCAGAGCGGCAGCTGTTTGGTGGCGGAAGTCACTTTGTCCTGTAATTTGGGTCGTGGAGTCCCTCCAGATTTTCCTGTGAGATCTGATTTTTTCTGCGATTTATTTCTTGGCAGTATTAACAGCCACGCAGACAGGAAAATATAAATATACACTGCCCTTTCATTGAGCACGCGCTGAATTCGTCACCTCTCCCAATATGACTGACGCTATTTTGTGTTGTATTAAACTCTGCGCAACAATAAGGTGGTAAAATAAACTGCACCACCTGTTAAAGGCAAGACCTACTTTGACGTTTGATGTTGAGTTGTGCTTTGTATCAGAACATAAAATGTGGAGTTTTGTTGTAATAGAAAAATTGAAAATGCAACAATGGAAACTCAGTGTATAATTTACTCCCAGGTCACTTTGTAAATGTGTCAAGAGTGTGTCCTTCTTTTTATCTCAGAGGGATGCATCATACCTGCTCAATACCATCACAACAATGGGTGCTGGCACAAACGACCTCTGCAAAGCCAAAAATAACCCAGGCAATTAAAAAAACAAATAGGGAAATGAAGGCGGAAGAATCACCTCATTTTTGGGCTTTTATTTTATTTCAGTTACGCTCTACTCTGAACTCCTCGGTTTGTGTTTGTGCACTGCATTGCAATTATGAAACGCCTCCAATGAAATTAGATGTTCGTGATGAATGCGCTTCTTTCCAATTAATTTTCTTCTGTAACTGAGGACTAGGGAAAATGTACTGCAACGAGGAGATGTGTTTAAAATACTATAATCAGTGGTTTGAACAGACTTGCAATGTGACTTAGCGCCTCATTTCTAAGTGTGGGTTTGTGTGGTGTTATAATTATTGTCCATTGCAAGTGCTGCTCACAAAATGGGTCATCACATGCACATGTTGGTGCTTACGCCCCAAAATATGCATGTCGCTGTATTTTCCGGCCATATTTCCTCTGGTGAAATTCGTCAGGTAGGACCTGCCGAAATGTATCTGGGCATACAGATTATATCACGCCTGGTATTTACCAGGGTGCTCGTTGCAGGCGGCCACTAACTGGTGTTGTAGTTATCACACCTAAGAAAATTTCGAATCTGCTGATTCAGAACGTATCAGGTGCGAAACACGCCACCCAATTAGGAGTTTTTAGGGAATGCCTGTCCTAGTGTGATAAAATCCCAGAAACTCATACCAGAATTTGCCACAAGTGTCGGAATTCTATGGCGAGCTCGTAAGGAAGCCCTTCGTTGTTTTTTCATTTCTAAAGCATGCTTCAACCGGACTACATGCTTTAGAACTAAAGTATCACCATTACAGTCTGCACATTTGTGGAATTTACTGTACAACAGTGGAAAAAAAACAGCCATGCGCTAGGGAGAGCCATGGCAAGTGTGTTTTTAAAAAAATATCCTATGCATTAAACATCTCAGAAAGTTGCCTTTATAAACCTGATTGGCTAATAAAAGACATTCAGGACATTATATTGGCTACCAACTGCAATAAAAGCCCGTCCGTGCCCTGATGCTCCAGCATTTACTTAACCTGCCTCTCCATCACAGTTCACAGCGGACCCCCCACCCAAGAAGACAGACGTCTGTCATAAGCTACTCTTAGCAGTCCCTACCTCTCCATCACAGTTCACAGACAACCCCCCATCTGTGATATGCTTTATTAGCAAAACAAACAAGTATAAACACTGTGAGGTCATAAGCATTGCGTTTTGTGTGCACGTAATAGTTTGCATGGTTGATGCATCAGTAATGGATTGCAGCGCTTACTATGATTGGTGAATTTCAGTTTTTAGGCTTTGTTTTGTCACCATAACTTCACTTGAACTGGGTTTTTTAGTGAATTTCTGAGTTTTTAAAAACCTATGTTAAGGTGTTATAACCAACCATAACTTCACTTTAAATGTAGCTCAGTGAATCACAGAGTTTATTTGAGAGTCTAGTACAGCCAACTTCTGAAAGTGTTCCCTTCCCAATGTGCACAGCCTTTGGCCAGCCGGGCCCTGTGCCTAACCCACAATTAAGCCTGGGCGGAGTTTGCTTCTGACACTTCTTTATTATAACTTTTCAGCATGCTGCAGACTTCTGTACAGCACAGCTTAAAGACATAGGCAAAGTCAATATCTCTGGCTAAACACTTATAAGGTCCCAAAGGCGAGACCTATTGGCTATGCCAAAGCTTGTTCTTTCAGCCCCACCTCACCCCTGCTTCTAAATTTAAAGAGGACTGTAATGGAAATACTCATCTGATAGAGTCACGGAAGTGAGGACTGTACCACTGACCCTCCCGGGGGAGACTGAGCTGGAATTCAAAAAGCGTTTTGCTTCGACAAAAGAATCAATTATATATCACTGATCACCAGGTTGACAAAGTAATATATTTCTGTTTGGGGATTCGTTTGCACACAAACAAAGACCTACTCCCCTGCTGACTTTGAACAGGGCTGTCCTGTCATGCGAGGTCGACCTCGAAGCTGGTGAACCGGGTTTGAGTCTCAGCAGGGACGCTCAACATCCTGTGATTCTGGGCAAATCACTTAATCTCCCAGTGCCTAACAAAAATGAATGTGTCCATCTGTAACGAAACTGGTGGTCATGTAAAGCGCTCTGATACCTGATATCCTTGGGTCTAGTTTGCGCTATAAAAAAACTCTTAAAAAAAAAAAAAACTGCATGAAGGTTCACCGGTCTGAACCTGGAGGAACCAGTCGCTAGGGTCTTCGGGGAGCTACGAGCTGCCCCTGTGTAAAAATCCTATTTGTGTATGCCTGAATGGTTGTGAAATATGCTCCCTTATCAGGACCACTTAATAGACACTGTGTAGCCTTTGTGGTTTGTTGTTGGCAGTGGATGGAGGCAGTGGGCACCTTAACAGGAGAGGGTCTCGTCAGGTGCCATGCGAGGACTCTCTAAAATATGCCTTAACTGCACTGTTCACCCGTTGGTGGTAAAATGTTGTTCTACTGTCTGTGAGTAAAGATTATGCCTAACAGGTGTTTATGGTAATTGGAATAGCATTGTTCCATGATCTTGCTGAAACAATATGCCTCCTGTGCAGATACCATACTGCCATCTCTTGCACTTCCATGTGGAACTCCTAATATAGGCCTTGAATTTGCTCTATACACTGGACTCATCGATTTGTGCACTATCTTGTTTGAATTTTCACATTGGTTGCTTCTTGGGGCATGTCTTTATTATAAAATGCTTCATAAATGTATAATATTTTTAGTCCTTTTTAAACGGTGAATAGGTAAACATGCTAATAATTCAGTCATTCAGCCTGTTTCTGCAAGGAAGGGTCACCACTCGTAGCCTCTGAAATGAGAATGTAGAGGTGCTGCTATGGCTGAGAGCAGGAGCCTTGTACCACTAAATAATACACCGCTGTATGCATACATGGCCATGCCAATGGCCCCAATTCAGGCTGTCTCCCGCCTGAAATTGCCTCTGCTTCAATAGACGTCAATGGAGGAAATACATTCTCCCAAACATTTTTTTAAATAACCCACTTTCCTCTTCTAAAATGTTGGCATGTATGCGTATGCATTTAACTGTTCTCAATGTCACATCAGCTGCTCATGCCATGTTCCATGGCTGCCAGGAACCACACAAGAAACTTCTGTGACACTCAGGTGTAAATTGAATCTCAACCTCAACACAGTTACGGTCAGTGTGTAGCTGTAGCAGACAAAACGGCTTTCTGAAGTGTTCTCGCCTAACTCCAACCCTGATCATATTTTCCCATACTATTGTGCGAACCTCTCCGTGCAATCAACAATGGACTGCTTCCACAATGGAGGCCAAATGAATGAGCTATGTTTAATTAATCTGAGCAAATGGAATTATCTTGAAGCAGCGTACATAAGATTCTCATATTCATGCATATGATTTGCTAGTGTCCTCTGTCTTTTCAACAAGTGCTGATACAGTGTTAAAATCTTCTTACAGGTGCTGCTTCATCTCTAAACGTCAAAGCATATGTAGTCCGGAAACATCTGATGAGGGCAACCTGTAGTAGGTAAAGTAGTGAAGGTCTACTACGTGCCTCACCAAATAGCTTTGATAGAAATTGATTCCATAACCTGTTGTGAAATAGACTTGTCATTTGTATCCTAAACATAAGGAAGATGGATCGCTGGCTTAACCTTAAGCGGAAAGCCACTGAAGAAATCAATGATGGGCCATCATGCTCAAAACAAAGTGATTTAAGTGAAAAGGAAGTGTCGCAAATACGATGGTGAATATTTGCTAATGGGTTTCACATGTTCAGGTTCAGAATATGAACTGCAACCACAATGCGTGCTATGTTATGAAATTTTGTCAAATGAGGCCATGAAACCTTCTAAATTACGAAGACACTTGGAAACTAAGCATAAAGAACATGCGACTAAATCCATAGAATTCTTCAAGAATAAAGAGCAAGAGCTCCTAAAAAGTAGAAAAATAATTAAGAAAACTGCGACAGGATCTGTTAATGAAAATGCTCTGAAAGCTTCATATGAAGTGTCCATGCTCATAGCAAAAGCTGGAAAACCTCATACAATTGCTGAAGAACTAATAGTACCTGCTGCTAAAGCCATGGTGACAGCAATGGTTGGAGAAAAAGCAGCAAAAGATTTACATTTGGTGCCATTATCTAACAACACTGTAAAAAAGCGAATTGACAACATTTCAGACAACATAAAGGAACAGTTGATCGAAAGAATTTGTAAAAGTCAGCATTATAGCCTGCAAGTAGATGAAAGTACAGACATAGCAAATAAATCTCATCTCCTGTGCTACGTTAGATACGATTTTGAGGGGAACATTATTGAAGATTTACTGTTCTGCCGCTATTTGATACATACCACTGCTGAAGAGGTCTTCAGCAGTTTCAATGATTTTCTGACATCAAATGGAATTCAGTGGTCCAAATGCATAGGAATCAGCACAGATGGGGCACGTGCCATGTCTGGGAGACTAACTGGACTTGTAGCACGAATAAGGAAATTAACCCTTCAGTTGTATGGCATCATTGTTGCATTCATCGAGAATCATTAGCCACTAAGAAGATACCAGAGGAATTAAAAAGGTCTTGAATGAGTCAGTCAAAATTGTAAATTTTATCAAAGCTAGGTCACTAAATTCAAGGCTTTTTGAACAGCTTTGTCAGTCCATGGATAGTGATCATCATCAGCTTTTGCTGCATACAGATGTCCGATGGCTGTCTCGTGGTAGAGTTTTGTCTCGGCTTTTTGAATTAAGGGATGAAATCAGAGTTTTCTTCACTGAACTGGAATCTCCAATTGCACTTCATGAGCGCTTACATGACTATACTTGGTTAGCTATGCTGGCATATATGGCAGACATCTTCACCCATTTAAATGCACTCAATTTGAGTATGCAAGGAGTAGGTATCACAATTTTTAATGTCGAAGACAAGATTGAGGCAATGATAAAAAAGTTAGACTTCTGGGCTCGTCGCTTATCACAAAGAAATTTTGATTCTTTTCAGAACCTGAAGACATTCTTGGAATCTGCTGATGATGAATTATCGAACAAAGTCTTAGAAATTTTTATCCAGCATATCCAAGATATGCGGTGTAGTTTTCGTCAGTACTTTCCACTTCCGGATGAAAGCAAAAACTGGATTAAAGATCCTTTTAATGTAGATATTGACAATTTAATGGGGCTGACCGCATCTGAAGAAAACGGTTTGATTGAAATCTCTACAGATAGTGCACTTAAACTCCAATTCAAGGAAAAGCCTCTGAGTCTGGCAAATGTTTGGCTGCATGTACGAACAGATTACCCTGAATTATCGTACAAGGCACTTAAGGTTTTACTTCCTTTCCCCACCACATATTTATGTGAGAAGGCTTTCTCAAATCTTATGTACCTTAAAAATAAGTGCAGAAATCGCTTGCAAAATGTTGAATCTGACCTAAGGATTCAACTTTCCGAAATAAAACCAAACATTGAAAAGTTAGTCGCCGAGATGCAGCACCATCCTTCCCATTAAAATGTTTTGATTTTTGCATATTTTTCAACATAAAATAATAAAAGCTTTAGTAATGCAAGTATTTGTTTGGTGTGTACTTGTTTGTGTATTTTTTGCGAATTACTGTTTTAATTTTTTAAAATGGAAATTGTACAAATTGCTTGGGGGTCCCCAGCTTCCAGTCGTGATTCAGTGGGGGTCCTCAGGAGTCTAAAGTTTGGGAACCACTGCTCTAAACTATCTAAATACGACTCTTGTGCACTCTGCGGACTGCACAATTTCCCAATTGTCGTGCAGTTCTTCTAGTTGGTCGCACTTGCATGTTACACGAGCACTGAGTGCCAAATATCAGAGCATCTGTAAAGCCAGCGCATTGGAATTCAGTGCTGGATCAATGGCTGCATTTGCCCACGCAGTGGCTCGCTAAGATGTCGTGTAGTTAAAATCTCAATGAATCGCACATGCACTTTTCTCATATTTTCTCACCTGCCGACTGCGTCACTGTGTTTGCCTTCACGTTAGCGCGGCGAACGTTAGCATTAGCAGTAATGAGGTAGCTGTAATTAAAACGACACCTTGAGGACGATGAATAAATGGGAGGTTTCTCTAGTGTCTGTGTAAGCATTAAGGGCCTAAGAGTTCCCTCATTTGAGTGGCACCAGGAGCCCATGCAAATGAGTGACAACCTCCTCGTCATTTTTATTTATTTGTGTTTTATAGAGCGCGAACTTGACCCGTTAGGGTATCAGAGCGCTTTACAGGATTAACAAGTTGTATACAAGAGACTTAAAGGGGGGGTGGAAACATTTGGGATAAAAACATGTAAATTCATTTTACGAGAACAAGAGGTCCCAGATCCCAGAGTGGGATACCCGGCAGTGCTGGGTGGATAGCATCTGGATAATCCAAGGTGTGGCAGTAATCGGAAGTAGAACAAAGTCGCTGAGGTGATTGCAAAGCAAGATTTAGGAGAGGAATTTGCCCATTAGGAAGGTTTTGGCGTCAGCACAAAATGTGCACCACTGAGATCCGTGTTATGGAAGGGGCTGCACACGTATTTGTGCCACCTTTGGGTACCAAAGTGCCGGGGGTGCAAGAAATGGGCACTAATGCCTGTTGCACCCTCGGGGCACTATTTGTAATATGACCCTCGTGGACTTGGAATTCTTAAACTTATCAAGCATTCCTTTCAATTATTTTGGTCTTCAAGTTACTTTATTGCATTGAACTTTTTTTTTTATATATATGAGAAACACATAGCTTTTGACGCAACAATTTGCTACCACTCGTCTGTGAATGAAGCACTGTAATAGTCACTCAGGAGGCCAGCCACCAGAAGCTACACGCACCCTACATTTACCCATACGAGTGGACTCACTACCCATCCTTAAACAAAGATGGAGTCCGCAATTCTGGAATTCACTGATCTGGAAACCAAATCACGCCTAAAAATAGATGTCCCTTTCTTTACGAACAGCTGAGATCGGTAAAAAGATTCAGAAGCAGTCGCGGCCAGCATGACTGGGGTCGTGCGGGTTCGCGGGGGGGTGGTGCCAGGGCGGTAATTAAAATTATTAAAAAACGTAACTTCCCCCAGGTCACGCGCCGCCGCCTCAGCTCCTGCTGGTCCTGGCCGAGTCCCGCGTCAGGAAGCAGGCTTCCTCCCACCCGTCCCCAAGCCAATCACAACGCTGCAATGGTAATTGAATATGGTTCTAACCTTATGAATTCTGTGAATCCCCTACTTAATCATTACCAGAATCCGGGGAATCGGCCTAAGCATTTTCGATGATTTGAACCACAAAACAATACACAACAAATACAGAAACAAACATTAATCAAACAAAGACAAGCAACGTACCTAAAAATTGTAATTGACACCTACCTACTGGGAAATACCTTGAATTCTCTTCAGACACTAAGCAACGGTTTTCAGTTTGTCAGCTGTAAATTGTGCAGTGCTTTATTTTATTAGCATATTCTATTATATAATATTTGCTACATGCAAAACTTGTTATATTTCTCCCTAAAATAGTTTGGCTCTCATTACAATTGGGAAAGTAGCCCTGAAACACGATTATAAATTGTGTGTAAATTCCTTATAAATCTAGAAAGGTAAACATGTGGAAATGTATGTAGAGAAAAAAGGCAATAGGCCAAGTTTTGCTCCTTAGGATGGGAGAAAACATGAGGAATTACAGCAATATCACAGCTGTCAAACGCAGAACTCAGATGGAGGAGTTAATACTATGCCCGAAAAATCGTGATCCCTACAGTATTTCCTCAGGAGGGTGGTATTAGCACATAGTAGTGCTCCAAATCTTAGAATGAGGGCTCCTTGTTCAATATATTTCCACAATTATAACATATACTCTTAAAGTATGTTCTGACTTCCAAATAACCGCTTGTAATTCTTATCCCGCTCTGATTACACCGAGTTTTAGTCTTATCCCATATCACTTCACCCAGGCCTTCCCTGTTAACCCAGTGGCGTAGCGAAACTTGACGGGGTCCCCTGCAAAGTACATAGAAGGGGTCCCCCTCACTCCGGACCCAGTCAGGAGCTCCAAGCCGCCGCCCATGCACAATGCCGGAGGGGCCACCCTGGAGCTCGCACATCCCTCCCCCTCTGCAGCCTTTACGCCACTGTATTAACCCACTCTTCACATTTTCAAAACGGTGATGTTCTGTGCTCTATATGTGCTTGTATTTATAGCTGGAGTTCAAGGACTTCTGCATTTTATGTGTACTTTGACTATATTTTCGTAATATGTCTCTTTCTGTGTAACTTGTGAAACCCCTTTTTTTAAGTCTATTTTCCAGTAGCCAAGCTACAGCCTGTAACTGTTCAATATTTTAATACATGTATCTGTAAACAATGGACAATTACATTATGTGATGCCATGAGGTTTCAACACCAATCAGTGTACAATTTACCACAGACAGATTGAAATGCTTGAGACAAAAAAAAAAGACTGTTGATGCGTCCCGAATAGTAAACATCAAATGTCTTCAGGTGGCAGTGTAAAATAATCTGGAGGGTTCATAGCTGCCTTGAAATGGATGCATGTCCCATATCAACAGTCCTTAAAGGGACAGTACCTTCATTGACAACTTATAGTGAAGAAGTAATACTAAAAGCGCTCACGTCCCTGAACCCCTCCAACCACTTCTCAGACCCTCTTCCCGCAAACTACCTAAAAGACATCATACCGCTGCTACTACCACTTTGGACAAAGATTATCAATGCCTCTCTACTCCAAGGAATCATTCCTGAAATTCTTAAATCGGGGCAAGTGTCCCCCATCCTAAAAAAACCTACAGCGGACCCCTCGGACTTAAATAATTACCGCCCAATTTCCAACATCCCAACTCTGGCTAAACTCCTAGAAAAATGTGTACTCATCCAGTTGGACAACCACATCTCCCATTTCAACCTGCTCAATCAATACCAATCTGGCTTCCGTGCAGGGCCTAGTACTGAATGGGCTATGACCCACATAGTAGATGACGCACTAAAAATCCTAGACCAGAACGAAGCCTGCCTGCTAATCCTGCTTGACTTATCTTCAGCTTTTGACACCGTCAAACATGATAATCTCCTAGACCTCTTGAAATATAGAATGGGCTTATCAGGGACAGTACTATCTTGGTTCACCTCTTTCCTCCAAAATAGATCCCAAAGTTTCATGGCCAATCAATCCCCGTCCATGGCCGTTCCAGTCACATTAGGAGTCCCGCAGGGCTCTTCCCTCTCACCTACACTGTTCAACCTATTCATGGAGCCGCTCACTGATATCCTCAGCTCATCAAATATCCATTATCACATGTACGCAGATGACATGCAACTATATTTAAAGATAAAATCTCTGGAGGACATCAAATCTCTCAATCTAACACTACAAAAACTCAGTCTTGGCTGGCCGAAAACCACCTCAAGCTAAACGCCCTCAAAACTGAATTCCTCCTAATCGCTCCACCTAACCAATCAACCATCATACAAGAATGGCTCAAACAAATAACAGCGCTCAACTGCCAACCTCTTATCATTGACTCAGCAAAATCGCTGGGAGTAACTCTGGACAGAAATCTAAACATGCAGAAACACATCAGTGCCGCAACAAAAGGAGCAAACTTTCAGATGAACACCTTGAGAAAATTAAAACCCTTCCTTCCCGCAAATGACTTCAAACTGGCAGTCCAAGCACTAGTAATCCCAAGACTAGAATATGGTAGTGCAACTCTATGTGGACTCCCCAGTTCTACAACGGCCCCTCTAAGAGCATCAATCAACTCAGCGGCCAGGCTCATCACAGGTTCCAAAAGAAACTGCCACATTTCCCCCGACCTTAAAGCTCTTAACTGGCTACCTTTCGAAGCAAGAATTCAACTAAAAATCGACTGCATGACTCACAAAGCCCTACATCACAACACTCTGAGATATCTGGCCCAGAAACTGGTGCTCTCTTGTGGCAACAGATCCTCCAGGAGTGCCAGCAATCTTCTTCTGAAACCACAAAGATTTGCCAAAAAGAAAACATATAATCGCGCCTTCTCTGGAATCGCTCCAAGGATCTGGAATGCTCTGCCCCCAGAAACCAGACTGAATCCCTCTACTGCCTCTTTCAAAAAAGAAGTAAAATCTGTTCTCATGACTAAATTCACATGATCATCGTACCTAACTCTCATAATGGCTGCCTGTATTGTAGGACATTACTTTGACATACAGTGTGCTTTTGTTCAACTATCTTCCTTGTAAAGCGCTCTGATACCCGCAAGGGTCATGTTCGCGCTATATAAAACCTTCAAAATAAAATAAAATTGACAAAACCTTAACTGCAGTACGGTCATGGCCTCCAGATTCCATGACCTGCACCTGGCGCCTTTACTATTTAAATGTAATATCTGGTCATGGCGTGTTTAATGGTTATATGTCAATGTAAAGTCCTGGCACCAGAACGAATTTCAGTGTCATAAAAGTGTCACCGGGAACACCGGGGCCGATTCACAGAACTAATCTGAGACAAAATCCTAAACTTACTACTTTTGGTATTCACAGAATGCATTTAGTAGTAGTAAAGTTAGTAGTCCTAACTTTACTACTACTAACTTAAGACAAAATCCTAAACTTACTACTTTTGGTATTCACAGAATGCATTTAGTAGTAGTAAAGTTAGTAGTCCTAACTTTACTACTACTAACTTAAGACAAAATCCTAAACTTACTACTTTTGGTATTCACAGAATGCATTTAGTAGTAGTAAAGTTAGTAGTCCTAACTTTACTACTACTAACTTAAGACAAAATCCTAAACTTACTACTTTTGGTATTCACAGAATGCATCTAGTAGTAGTAAAGTTAGGAGTCCTAACTTTACTACTACTAAATGCCTTCTGCGAATACCAAAAGTAGTAAGTTTAGGATTTTATCTCAGATTAGTTCTGTGAATCGGCTCCATCATTTTCAATTGCACAGACTAAACTTATTGATTGGCCCTGGATATTAATTAGGAATAGCCATGGATAACAGTGATATTGGTGGGCTGCATTTGGTAACCCTAGCCGCTCCCTTGTTACCCCTGGTCTCAGCAGTCATGAAGAAAGAGGCAGGAATAGAACATAAGAAAGGCCCTGGTTGCATTCTGTAGTTTACACGAATGTCCCTTCCTCTAGCCCCTTAATGGCAAATTGGAGGCTGTTAAAGGGCGAAGGGTAGGACAAGCGGTCAACCTTGTGATGTCATTGAGTACAATGGGTGACTGAAAAGATGGTCCTACATAAAATGTATTGGAAAGCGGAAGTTTATTAGTCACCTATCAAAGCAAGCTGCTTCCGATAGGACTTCTTATTTCAGAACTCCTCAGCGTTCCAGCCATCAAGATTATAACAGATTAAAGGCATATAAGGAAAATATACCACACACCATACCACTTCTCTATTCTATGTAAGTGGACAAAAGGATTACATTTGTGTATATTAAACATAGCATGACTACAATTGATATATAGACATCAAATTCATATATCCATGCCGATTGCGGTACCTCATCTTTCAGTCTTACGGGTGGCAACACAAACTTTGTTTTATAAGACCTTGAGGTCTTATACAAACACATTCTCTTACCTTTTGTTTAACCATTCTTCTCTTCTGTACACCATCTCTCCTTTCACGAACATTACGTACCTGATTACTATGCTTCACCCTGCCCATATTCCTTCTACCACTGCCAACTACAGCATTTTCATTCTCTCTCTCCGACTACTTATCCTAACTTGTGCCTTTCCTTCCCCTCGTTTCTCGTCCTCTCCTTCCACTCCTTCCTTAATATTTCTCTCACCTTACCCGTCAACACACCTCAGCTCCAATTTCACTTTGTTCCAGTTCCCTCTTTTTTAACCTTTTTCCTCCATACATACAGCACTATACCTATATTTCTGCATCCAAAAAATGTCTGCTACTTTGGTTGGGATCCTTCCAGGCACTCGCGAAAGTGGTGATGCTATTGTTTAAGGATGGGGAACGTGAAATTACATAAATTACATGAAATTGCATGAATACTTTTCCTGAGATTAGGAACAATAATATCAAACAAGAAAACGGTATGTGGTGACAGCCTTCTACTTGAATGGTCTGCTCGTCCATTAGGGGAGGCAGGGATTGTAATCTGGGCTAAGAGACCACACCTGGTCCCGCCCATCCAACATTTTTGTGTATGTATATTAAGATAAATCTTAAGGCCTTAAAGAAATTCCAAAACACTAATCACCTTGAGTTGAAATGGCATACATCTCTTTACCAAGCCATCTTAGAGGTTTAACACCAGGGGCCGTATTACAGATGACTACGCTAGCGCTAATTGTCGCTGTGCGCCCGAGTATGTCTGTGTTTATGTGCGTTTGTGCACTAATAGAATATGCGCACAGATGCAAATGCACATAAACACAGAGTTCAAAGTCTGCGCCAACATCACAGCGCATTACAGTCCGATTTTCTATAATGCCATCGGGCGCACAGCGACAATTAGCGCTGGTGCAGTCACCTGTAATACGGCCCCAGATGTTTGTCCATCTCCGTGAATGGTTTGAGGAGTTGCCAACATGGCCCTTCACGTGTCATGATGATCAGGAAGGAAGCCTTCATGAAGAAGTGTTGTATCTCCTCCAAGGAATCATTGTTTAGGTGGGTATTTTATTGCTTATTTACTCTGCACATTGTTCGTTGACTCCTTTGGGTTAGCTAGATTTGTCAATTTGGTTGTTGAGATCAATATTTCCAGTCGGAGATAGATCAGGTTTCTGGTGATTCAGCCCCAGTATCCCACATGCTTCCTCTTTAGTATTAACCAGATGCTGCTTCCCTTGGTATGCCAATATCAATTTAAACTGGAAGCCCCACCTGTATGTGATATTATTAGCATGCAAATAGATAGTGGTTTCTTTAAATTCTTTGTGCTTCAAGAGTGGGGCTTTTGAAACATCCTGAACATTGTGATGGTGTAGCCACAAAATACAATTTCAACTGTTATGAAGGTCGTGGTAAGGATGAATTGTTTCAGCTGATATTAGTTGAGGTGATTAAGCACGTACATTGGAAGATTTTTCTGTATTTGGACGGAGGATTAAACCCTTTGGGTACTACCTAACATCATCTCTCCTGTTTTTTAGGGTTTGGATGAGTTTCTGGAATAGAGGTTGTTCATATTGCTTCAGGTCTGAACTAGCTTGACCTTTGCTTATGCCTCAAATATGTATATCACTGCAGCGTAACCAGTTTTTACCATTGTCAAGCTTGGTCATTATATAGGCTTTTTGGTGGATCGAGAGAGGCTCCTCTATCAGAAAGCTCATCACATTCGTGCTCTTGCTCTACAAAGCTGACTTCAATTTTAGGTGATTCTGGACGTTTTGTAGAGAATGGTCCAAGCCCAATAGAGACTTTGCAAAATCCTGTCTCACTGCAGTGATTTCTTTGCAGAATTTTTATATCAGTAGATGAATGTCTCCTTTAATTGAGGTAGACGATAGGTCTGTCACTGCGTTATGTTGCCCATGGTAGATCTGTGGTTGTTGTTGGTGGTCAGGGGAGTTTGGTGTTCTCTGACATGCTGGCGGTAGCATATCCTTTATAGACGTAATCTTTGGCCTTTGGACTTGATAGTGGGTATGTTGAGCTATCTAGAGAGGAATGTCTCATTTATTTAGGGATTTACCAAAGAGAGTGTTGGATTCTTAAGTTGCTCAAAGTAGCTAGCTTCGAACAGTCCTTGCCTGGATTTAAGCCCCAGACTTCATAGGTAAAATTAATGTTTTAATAATTCTGATTTTATTGGGCCAAATGTTGGAGAAAGTGTATTGTGAGCAGCAGACGAATTACTAGGTCCCCCAAACCCTCATTCACCCCCTCTCCAGAGTGGACCAGGATTCAACTCTCTCACAGATCCCTCGCCTGGGCTACTCTCTGTCACTCTCTCTGTGGTCTGACCGATTGATGCGCTTTAAACAGTCTGGCAATCCTTGATCTGTGTGGGTTCAACCTCCATCTTGGGTTCAACCTCCATCTTGGAGCTTTCTGTCACAGTGACCTCAGGGGACTCTGGCTCCTCCCACAGTACAGTGACTCATCTCGAGCACCTCGCAGGGCTCCTCGGTCTCTCTGAAGCTTGAGTGAAGTCCCGGAGTCTTGGGTGTTTAGATAGAAGAGTCACCAGTCTGAATCAATTTGCCGGGCTCCGACTGAGATCTCATCTCTTCAGCAGCTGCTGATCACCATCATGAAAGGGCTATGGTCGCAAGCACAGGGTGTGATGAGGATGAATTCTGCTACCTGGCAAAGCATTTTGTTGCCAAATACACATTTTCCATGGTGGATTATAGGCCTTGGGAAGGAAAACAAGTATTTATTTGGGCAGATTCGAGTGTTGGATGAGGAATAAGGCCAGGTTAGAGGGCACCTGCTCTGGAGCTCAGTGGAGATGCTGCATATTGGTTCTCCTGTTTGGACATGCCACCTATTATTGCCATTGTTGTTTCTTAAAAAATGGTAATTCAGGAGAGAACTGTTGTGTGGAAAATGAGTGCACTCAATTGCCCCAATGTAATATACACAGCTTGCAAGAGCCACAAAATTACCATCTCTATGACCCTATCTTTTTATGTTGCCTCATTTATATTGAGTGATATAGCCTCATAAGTAGAGGTTGAAATCACTCAAATATATTTCCATTCTGGGATTAGCTACTTGGAAAATTTGTATCCAGGTGCAATTTCAAGGGTAAGTAGTGATTAAAGTCTTGCTGAATTAAAATGATTTTACACTTTCAGTGCGTTTGTAGTCACTTGATCTTTTTTGCTTTCAGAACTTTCTTCATCTGTAAACTAAACCTGTGTTACATTCATATTTGAAGAAGACAGTATCAAGAGCTCACCTGAGACCTCTTGGGTTCGAAAGTAGAAGAAGGCTTTCACGCACTCCCCATAAGCACTTTCCAGACGTTGCACTCAGACCGATGCTAAGCGTCCTCACCACCTGGGTTATTCCAGTGCTGCCATGTTTACGATGAACTAGAGGGTTATTCTGTGAGTTGCGTAAAGTACGGTAGTGAATGAATGAATGACTTTTTTACATAGCGCAAACAAATTCCCGAAGGTGTCAAGGTGCTGCAAACAGTTCCACTACCTGATAGGAGCAGTGAGTCTTCACAGATCAATTTTTACAAGGCAAAAATCCAGATCTTCAAGGCCTTTCAAAAGGGAAGATATGATTCTACACCAGAGATAAATGAAGGAAGAGTATTCCAAAGCTTAGCCCCTGCAACTGAAAACACCCTTCCTCCCCATCGTGACCTCTTGTATCTGGGAACAACAAGCCGGTGTTTGGTAGCCGACCGCAGTTGTCTAGTGGGGGCATATCGTTGAAAGATATGCCTGATTCCCTCAGGTCCTGAATTATGTAATGCCCTGTGCACAATGCACAGTGCTTTAAACAGAATTCTTTTTTCTGCTGGGAGCCAGCATAATTTCTTCATGGCAGCCGATATTGAGTGATATTTAGGAATATCTAGGACCAATTTTGCTGTTGCATTCTGAACCAGTTGTAATTTATTAATGGAAGCCTTATTTATATCTAAGTAAAGGGCATTACAGTAATCCATCTTGGATAGGATCAATTCTACTGCAGCTTGCTTCCGTGAGGCCAATGAAAGGCACGGAAATCTCTTTCTAAGGGTTCTTATGACCCAAAAGCAAGATGACACAATCTTATTAACCTGGAGATTAAAGGATAAATTGATGTCAACTATGACACCAAGATTCCTTGCTGAGTCAACTGGGCAGGGACATGATCCCAGCATTTCAGGCCACCAAGAATATGTCCATGGGGGATGCTGATTTCCAAACATTAGAACCTCCGTTTTATCCCCGTTTAATTGAAGATAGTTGTTTTCCATCCATAATGCCACTGATTTCATGCAATTGTTAAAATTGGCAGCCGAGGCCTCTATGTCTTTGGTAATAGACACAATCAATTGTGTGTCATCTGCATAAGATATTACCTCCAATCCAAAGGATCTGACCAGTTTAGCCAATGGGGAGACATATATATTAAAGAGGGTAGGGCTCAAAGAGGACCCCTGCAGAACTCCACAAGCATTACGGATGGGATCCGAATAGAATTGGCCCATCTTGACTTTTTGTATTCTGTCAGTAAGGAAAGAAGCTAGCAACTTCAGAGCAGAGTCTGTTACCCCAAATTCCTGAAGCCGGTCAATCAGCTTGTTTGGAGAGATGGTATCAAATGCTGAAGACAAATCCAATAAAATCAGCAGCACTGTTTGTCCCGCATCTACCAAGGTGCGAATATTATTTACTGCAGTTATTAAAGCAGTTTCCGTCCCATGGCAGCTTTTGAATCCATACTGAGAGGGATCCAGTAGCTGCTGTTGCTCCAGATACATACTGATTTGTGCATTCAGATGTTTCTCCAAGATCTTAACAGGAACCGGAAGTAAGGAAATGGGTCGATAATTTTTAAATTCTGTAGAATCTAAGTCGTCTTTTTTTAATAGAGGCTTGATGACTGCTGTTTTCCAGTTACAATGGATAACATCCAGAAGTGATGGCCAAGTTGAGCGTCGCTGTAAGGTGAGGGACAATAATCTCTCTACCTAACCTCATTACCTTTGGGGAGCAGGGTTCTAACGGGGAACCTGATTTAATCCCTTCTAAAAACTGGTCGGTCTGTTCGTTAGAAAGAGGGAGAAAGGCAGATAGAGAGTGTTCCCTTTCCATATTAGAAGAAAAACTGAGAAATGAAAAATTAATATTATAATCAGAGTTGAGAAGCTTGGAATTAAGATTCTCCAGGGAGGAATACATTTTGGCAATCTTAGAATGGAAATAGTTAGCCATTCCGTCACAAAAGACCTGTGAGCTCTCGTGCTGAATGGACATAGGAGGATTTGATAGTGAGCTAATTAGACTAAAAAGATCTCTTGGAGATTTAAAGGATGATGTCATCTGAGTAAAAAATGAAGATTTTCCTGATTTAATAGCTAGTTTATATTCCAACAGCCTAGCTTTGTACTTTATTTTCTCCAATGGGTCATAATGTTTAGGCCAAATGCGTTCTTGACGGCGACAGGATTGCTTAAGTAATTTAAGCTTTTCTGAAAACCACGGGGATGTAGGCTTTTTCCCACCTATGTACACTTCTTTAAGAGGAGCAAGAGAGTCAACTGCTGCCCCAATCCAGTTTGAGTATTCTATGGCTGCCAGGTTAGGGTCACTATATTCCGTCCATAGGTGTTCCTTAAGGGCTCGAGGGAAGGCTTCCTCGTTAATGTTTTTAAAGTTCCTTTTAAGCATCTTACTATTGCCCCTCATTGCAACCTCTTTAGTTACCGGGAGTACCAAGGCAAAAGGTATTGCGTGATGGTCTGACCAGGAAAGAGGGAGGGGTTTCCCTACCCTAATACGAAGATCATTGGAGAAAATGCAATCAAAGATATGTCCTGCATCATGGGTGGCAACATCCACTAATTGCGTGTAACCACAACTCGACATTGTTTCTTTAAATGTTTGCGAGATCTTGCAGGAGACATCATCCATATGATAATTAAAGTCTCCTAAGAGAGTAAAGTTATGTTTTTCAAGGTGTGGCTCTATAAGATTAGCAAATTCCATAACAAAGGAGTGGAACTCCAGAAGTTTGCACAGTACGCAAAATGTCAAACTTTGTCTTCTTCATATTTAGACAAATACCATGAGGGTAGGATCAAGCCTTATAAGTAGCCATTTCCAAGATAATTATCCTGTCTGGCCAAGGGAGGATGACTAAGTCTCCCAGTCTAAGATGTTGCAGAGTGTCTTCCTGCGAGGCAAGCTCATGTTTGAAGTGTATAAAATGGAGGCTTCGTGAGAGGAAGATGCATTGCAATTGATTATGTTTCCTGATCTTTATTGGTATCCTCACCCAATGCTCCTATTTTTGTTCCTGATTTTTGTTATGAGGAGATTGGATCGTTTTCCTTCTAGGATCACCACTTGGCATAGCCTGGCCCTTTTCTCTTTCCTGGAGCTTTTCTTCTTTCTCATGTGCTATATTAATCTTCAATCAAGGATTATAACATTGCTAAAGGACGTTTTCCCCCTTTGTTTTTCTTTTTAACTGTGATCCTCTTAAAAGGCGTCACATATATATTGCTCTGTGCAGGGTGTCACCGTAGCTACTATTAGGAATACTCCTTTCTTCAGTCAATTTAGAAGGATAATAAATGTCCACTCTTTAACAACCTTTCACCAATATGCTCTGCCTGGACCAAGGCTTAAATGGTTGTGATGCCTGATTTTGCCAGTGGGGCAGGCGAGTTCCAGTTTTTCTAAGATTCACATACGTTTTTCCACTCTTTTCAAACAGGACTTCTTAGTAATTGAAAAATGGCTTATAATGCCATTAGCTTCTTCTGCAATTGATAGTCTCATGCCTTGTGACTGTTGATTTGGCAGAGTTCTCTCATCATGTGTGTGATCTCTGGCTTTGCTCAAGCCATTCATGTATTTGCTGTGTCACAATCTTTTTTTTGATGCCTTAAAAGTTGACAAAAATGGACACTTGTCTGCTATTTGTAGTTACACAGCTTTCTGTTACATATTTATGTTCAAATGTGTTCCTTTTGCATTTAAAATTCTCAGTTTTTTTATTAGTCATTTACCTTTAGCGTGTCTGTTTCACTGTTGTTATGTTATTTAATAATCATAGAGTGCTATGTACACTGCATCAAACATAACCACAGAACACAGGAAGAATAAAAGGAAGCCCATGGGTTTCAAGAAAGACCTGATACCTAGTATTTAAATGGTACACTCTTCAGGTGTCTTTCATAAGCCTAAATCAAGTAAAATAACTGGAGATAGGTGGGGCGGGCAATCCTTATCATAGGCATTTGAATTAGCCGTTGTCCTGTACAATCTAGGGTGTGTTGTGGTGTGTAAGGTAAAAATGTAGGTGGCATGAATTCTGGGGGGATGCGCTTTGTTTTGTGCGATTAAGAATGACTAGTGATTTAAACAGAATCTGTTGACAAATCAGAAGCCTGGAAAAAGATCTAAGAATGGGAGAAATATGGTTCATTCTAGTGGCATGACCTGGGCTCTAATAGCATTGAGGATGTTCAGGCTGATCCTACTTCCTCCCCCTACTGGTCGGATCATCCTGTGTGGTTATCTCAATGTCTGTGAAGAGGAGAAGGGAGAGAATAAGAGACACACTCTTGAAGATTGTTTGCTGGAAAACCTGGACTGGATTGTTTTGGCACAGCGTCTTTGAGCAAGGTTCAAGGGGTCTGCAATTCACCTAGGGAAGAAATAGCACAAATCGGAGATAACACACTAAAGGGATAGTAATAGAATTATCACAGGAATATCATTTGGATTTACCTAAAGCAGGATGCAGGCAGACTATAACTACCCGCCAAGAGTACCTGGAGTCCCACTCAAGAGATGAAGTCAGACTGCTGCACCGGGAAGGAGGGAGCCTGGGGGTAGAGAGACGAAATATGATATGATATAGGCAGGCCATGGGAACAATAAGAAATATGGAACCAAAAACGAGAAAAACGAGCAAAGCAGTCATAACAACTGCTGTTGCCAGATATCTTGCTTCTACACATGGCAAGACTTTATACCATCTCTCACTCTACTGACCCGGAAGTGCTCCTGCTAGAGCTTGTTCTAATGTAGCTGGTGCAGCTCTAGTGATCTGCCTCCCTCGGGAAGCATTGTCTCTTGCTATACAAGTCTGTATTTTCCATTAGTCTTCTCCAAGTTTGAAGTCTTTGGGGTCTTTTACCAGCTATTTGTCAGAGACGGATTATCCGTCTGTTGACTCCAGGCGCAGTTAGCTTTTGAAACGCGAAGGTTTCTTCTTCAATAATCATCAATATTTAACACAGGTTGCGAAGTTCATCAATATTTATTTTTCATCAATTACTTCATTGATTAACTTGTCGGGAAAAAATCCTTTAAGCAGTGAAAATCATTTAATCACCACATCTGCAACAAAAGGAGTACAAAGAGGTTTATTGCATATGCCAGAGTAATACAGCTGGGAGAGCGACCCGTACTATGAGAGAAGCACAAGTCAGTCTCAAATTACACACACTTCGAGTCTAGTCTTATAATACTAATTTTGGCTAACTTTCATAACTTTAATACAAAGTGAACAATAGAAAAAGCTTCCTGCTTTTCCGTTATGTCCCACCCAGATTACATACATTTATTTCAAGAACAGCTCTTTCCTGTGTTCGTGACTTCTGTCACACCACACTTACAGACTACAATTGGAACATTCTCTGCTGCTCCAAATTTCCTGTTACATATTCAAGTCAGGAAGTTTCTCAGCAAACATACAATGAGGAGAAAGAACACTTAAGTCAGACCGCATTTAGACCTTTTTTTGAAAGCTGGCTGCAGTTTATTACCAGATAAAATGTGCAACTTAAACATGCACTTTTAACCACACATTTAAACCGCATTATACTGTTTTTCTTTCTTTACATGATATCTCACAGTTTGTGGGCAAGTGATAGGTAAAACAGAATAGTGAACAGAATAATTAAGGCCTAAATCTAAATTAGTGTTTTGATTCCTTTCATTCCCCTCTCTAGTCGATTCTTCGACTACTTCCTCACTACCCCTGTACATTTCTTCCAATTCTGTATTTTGCATCTCTTTATTTCTTATTATAGGAAACATGCCTCCCACTTTAGCTGTAACCCTCTTGAAACATGCTAAGATAACCTGAAATACTAGGAATATCAATAGCAACTGAACTATTATAGGCAACAAGCCTTAGCAACCCCGACATCCAGGACGGCACCCAATCAAACCAGCCAGTGAACCACTCATCTGGAGCACCCCCTTCTTTCTTCATCTGTGTATGCAAATTATGCAAAGTCAATATGGCCAGAGTTAGATTTCCTTCATCTTCATCATTTGCCGGTATGAACGTGCAGCATACAGAATTAATTTTTCTACATACCCCTCCTTCAATTGCTGTCATCAAGTCCAAAACATATCTGTTTTCCATTACCATAAGTCTGATTGAACGCAGCTCTTCTTTAATTGCATTAAAGCCATCTTCAGTAGCATTTATTGCTTTCATCAATTCCCACCGGGTGATTTGAACCCAGCGAGCAGTTGCTTTTGCTTGAAACATAGGTATCAGACTCCCCAAAAATATTTGGGCGTCATTGAACAACCTATACTCTTTGGGCGCATCCTGCCACACTGAAGTTCCAAAGTACTCAGCCATCCTTTTTCTTCGGTGATGATGCAGCAAAGTTGATGCTTTACTCATGGAATGCAAATGCAAATCTTTTATTTCTTTTGCTGGTATTACCATAGATGGGGTATGCACAGTCACCAGAGAGCAGATTCCGCTCCAGTCGGGGGGGTAATTGAGTGTATATTCGAGCTCCACACAGCCAGAAAAAATCCATAAGGCTGGCGGTACCGCCCTGCATATCGGCATTGTAAATAGTTGAGCTGCAATTGAGATTCCGTACCCACTTTAACAATCCCATTTCCCTGAAAGCACAAAGAAAATCTCATTAGTTTCACAGCCAGCTAGGATGACGTTTAGTTCCAGTCCATGTATATCTCTGTATGTTTTCATCCCATACTTGCTGACATGATGCTTTTATATCATCAAATCTCAAATGATTTTTTGTTTCTGTGCCATTCCATAAAGATATGGCCCTACATGAAAACCTAGCTCCAGTAAACCATTTATTATTGGCAAATACTGATGCTGCAATACTTAATACTGGCCTGGCTGCGCAATCTGGGGGCAGTGGTTTGGCAGAATAATTATTACAGGTGGATGGTGGATTAGATCTCCCTAGAATACCTCGTTCCAATACTGCTTCCTCCCAATTTACATAACTATATTTCTGCCCTGCACCCGTCATTCTGGATATCTCTTTCATTATCTCTGTTTTATCTGTCAGTATTTGCAAAATTTCACAGGTTGTTCAAATCTAGTTGTATTAACTCGGGCAGTCATAGGACTAACATAAGTTGGCTGTAACTGTGCTTTTATCCTATGCAAGAAAAGGTGCAATAAACACTTTGTTATATTAACAGGCACTTCTTTAGGATACACTAAAGGTGGTGTTTCTATGGCATGGGGAATAAGAGAACATACTTAACAACTATCATTTTGTGTATTGGTACCTATATCATGCATGCTATTATACCACAAATTATCAAGTAAAGAATCATGCAAAGGATGTATATCTGTTTCATTGAAAACAGCTCTACGAAAGCGTAATACTTCTTCCCTATGGGTGTGGTCTTTAGCACCTACATAACACATAATACATTAGCAAATTATCAGAGTAATAATCATAACCACTGAACTCATTATTATACTATGAAAAATATCATTTAACTGTCTCTTCATTGTATCATTTATTCTTGGACCATTGCCTC
Source organism: Calotriton arnoldi (assembly GCA_963921515.1). Lineage (NCBI taxonomy): Eukaryota > Metazoa > Chordata > Amphibia > Caudata > Salamandridae > Calotriton > Calotriton arnoldi. The sequence continues at coordinate 2,941,443 of CAWUFW010001075.1, forward strand.
CTCCCCTCTCTGTGGGAGTGAGGCCAAAAATGGAATAAGGTCCATTACGTGCACCCAGTTCTGCATCCCCTCTACTTTTACTGCTGTTGGAGTGCTCTGTGTTACTTGGTAGGGGCCTAGAAACTTGGGGTCTTTCCATGTTCTCACGAAGTTGCGCACGAAGACCCAGGAACTGATGCTGATGGCTGTAGACAAAGGCAGGGGTGGTGCAGTACTGTCGGCCTGTTGCAGCTGAACCTGTTTAGAATAAACCTGTACAGCTTTTGTTAAGGCAGGCATGTATGCATTCATTTCTTGCCAAACACTTTCTGATGCAGACTTAGTATCAGAACGAATCATTTGATTTTGTTTAAAGGAAAAATTAGAATGCCTACCTGTTACGACTTGTGGAGGGGTCAAATGATGATCCTTTGAAGGGGCATTTCTCAATGCATACAGAGCAAGGGGAAGGCAGTAAAGCCAATTCTTTTTCAGTGTCTCACAAATTTTTGACACTTTGCTTTTCAATAAGCCATTCATCCTCTCAACAATTCCATTACTCTCTGGGAGGTAAACTGAGGTAAATTGGTGTTCCACTCCTAATAGTGTAGTAATTTGCTGAAATACTGTGTTAGCAAAGTGTTTGCCATTATCGCTGCGTAGTGCTGCCGGAACCCCCCACCTCGATATGACCTCTCTCACCAGGAATTTGGCTGCCTGGTCAGCATCACACCTGGAGCAGGGTCCTGCTTCAATCCATCGTGAAAATGGACACACCACTACTAACAAATACCTATATCCATTACATTTTTGTATCATATCTACAAAGTCTATGTGTAACTCTATGAAAGGACCTATTGGTCTTGGAATGGAGGACGAAGGCATTTTTGGTGACCTATTATTAGAGTACTGATAACACACATGACATGAAGCTAGGAATACATCAACTAATGGTCCTAGATTAGGGATAAACCAGCTTTTATTTAATTCATCCATCCTTTCTCTTTTAGAATTGTGTGTTGGTAAATGAAGTTGTCGAAGGGCTGTTATAAGTAGTGACTGAGGCATTATAACTTTACCTGAAGTTGCCGATCTATAAAGGAGATCTGGAAATCCAGTCACTCCCCCTTAATTTCCAGAGATCTTTTTCATGTTGTGGTGCTGCATTTTGAATGTCTAATAATGCCTCTGTAGAAATATTCTCATAGTGTTGTATCTCAACCTCTTCATCTGCATCTAAAGTGTGCATACTGCATGTTTTCATTGCATATAAACTAGCTTCCTTTGCTGCTGTATCAGCAGCTTCATTTCCCTTAGACACCAAATCTGTTCCTTTTGTATGTGCCTGGCACTTAACCACTGCTACTTGACATGGTATTTGCAATGCAGCAATAAGGTCAGCTAAAAGATGTTGGTGCGTGTTAGACTTGGCACCATTGGCGTGGGTCTCCCTTCCATTTTTTTGCTGTTGCCTCTTATGTTTTGCTGGTTTTAGATGCTTTTGGGCACTGTGCCACTGCTGTTCAGTGCCACAGTGCAAGTGCTCCCTACTGCAAATTGATGTATGGATTAGTGACTCCATGATTGGATGATTGGTTTACTTGTCAGTCCCTAGTACAGTGCACGGAGTGTGCCCAGGGCTTGTAAATCCAATGCCGCTGGTGGGCTTGCAGCACTGGTTGTGCCACTCACAGAAGCGGCTTGTAAAATGTGTCTCAGGCCTGCCATTGCAGAGCCTGTGTGCAGTCTGTGACTGCCATGTCGACTTGGCAAGTGCACCCACTTGCCAGTCCCTAAACCTTCCCTTATCTTCATATCAGACACCCCTAAGGTAGGCCCAAGGGCAGGGTGCATTGTAAGTATAAGGTAGGACATGCCCTGGTGTGTGTGGCATGTCCTAATAGTGAATTACAGCCATTTTCGTTTTTCACTATTGCAAGGCTACCTGCTCCCCATAGGCCAGAATGGGCAGACTGACTATTACACTTTATAGTCAGAACTGACCCAGGGAACATGGTAGAAAAACGAATTTAGTATGCCTGAACTCAGAATGATAAAATACATCTTTTAGTGAAGTTGGTTTTAACATTCTGTGTTTGAAAATACCACTTTTAGAAAGTGGGTATTTTCTTGCCTAAACTTCCAAGCCTGCCTCTGCTAGGTTGTGTATTCCTTGTCTAGAGATTGAGTGACAGGGGCTGGGGGTGGCTACAGGAGACAGGGTGAGTCAGCACAGGGCTGAATAGGAAGGTCTGCATCCAGAGTGGAGGGAGGAGTTGCACCTGGGTCTGAATAGGGCTGTGCCTGCCTTCCACAATGCTGGCTCCACCTCCTGCCGGGCGTCTGATGGCTCTGCCCCTCACTCACAAAGGAAAGAAGGAGTCAGAAAAACAAAGTGCTCCAGGACTGACCAGAACTGGTTTTGGACTAGGCAGAGGCCTCTCTGCCTTCAGAGAACAAAGGAAAACTGTGTATAAAAAGGGGACCCAGACCCCTAGGAAATTAGATCACTTCTGGGAAATCAAGAAACCTGTTGCCAAGGAGAAGAACCGGAGAAGCTGAAGGAGGAGTACTGCCCCTGTGCTGTTTTGCTGATTGGGGTTGGCCTGCAGTGGTTGCTTTCTGCCAAGGACAGGAGAAAAGACTTTGCTGTGCTTTGTCATCTTGAAGAAGAGAATCTCCAAGGGCTTGAACTGAGCTTGCCTCCTGCCTGAAGTCACAGGGACACAAAGACTTCACCCCTTCTGTTTGCCTGCATCTGGAACTGCTGTTTTAGCTGCTAACAGAGGGAAATTGCAACACCGACGCCGGCGAGCGACGCCGTAACCTGCACCGAAGCCGTGGGCACCGCTCGTGAAGAGCACGACGCACCGCCCCGACTTGCACCGTAGGCCCGACGCCTGCCGACGCCGTGCGACATCGACTCCGAAGCCGTCATCGAGGCCGCTGCCTGCACCGGAGCCGAGGACACCGCTCGTGACGCTCACGACGCACCGTCCCGACTCGCACCGCAGCCCCGACTTCACCGACGCCAGGGCTTCATCATCGCGGAGCCGATCCTCGACGTGGGTGACCCCGAATCCATCGACGCCGCACCATCGTAAGGAACCGACGCCTCGCCGCCATCCGTGACGTCACCTCCCCGACACAGTAAGGAACCGACGCCTCACCTCCCCTGCGCTGCAGTAAGGAACCGAGACATCACCTCCCCTGGGGTCGTAAGGAACCGGCGCCGCCGGCGCCAACGAAGCATCACCTCCCCGACGCCGTGCACCGTCTTTGTTTTCATCGAATTCCAGGTACTGTTCTTTGTGGGTCTGCTCGACTCCGGGCCCGACGCCGCGCACCTCGCGGTCGGCGCCGTACTTTGGGATTTCCACCGGTCACGACGTCGTGATAACTCCAAGTGGAGTTATTTGTTGCTCCAAGCTTTATTTGATTGACTATCCTATTTTTGAAGATAACGTGAACTGTCTCTATCATTTTAAGTCTATTTTTGAGTACTGTATTGTGGATTTTTGCTATTGGGTCTTGTGATAAGTCTATATAAAGATTACTTATTTTTACATAAACAACCTGTGTGGTGTCCATCTGTAGTGTTTTCACTATATTACTGTATGTGGTCACAAATGCTTTACACACTGCCTCTGAGATAAGCCTGTCTGCTCGTGCCAAGCTACCAGGGGGTGAGCAGGGGTTATTTTAGGAGTGTTTCCCCCTTATCCTGACTAGAAGCAAGGGTCCCTATTTGGACAAAGGTGCAAACCATTGCCAACTAGAGACCCCCAGTTCTAACATTGGTGGTCAGCGGTGAGGATTTGGACTTGCATTTGTGATTCATATACAGTGATTGGTGTACACTACTAGTGAGTGCAGACCAATACGCGACCACATACCTTTTGATAGGACTTTTTATTTTTTCCTTGGAACCTTATTTTTGTTGAGAACTGCCAATTTTCACCATGAGCAAAAAGGATCCATTGCACCTGCAGATATTGAATTTGAAGAAGATAGGGTTGATACCTACACTGTGCCAGAACTCAAAGCTGTTTGCAAAAAGTTTAAAATCTCTATGAGAGGCCTCACCAGAAAGGAGGAGTTTCACAAGGCGCTAAGGGCCTGGTTGGAAGCACGGAATGCCAGTGGGCAGTCCGAGGAGCCTGTGGAGGAGGCAGAGAATTTAGATGAGCAGCTTGAGGGGCCATTGGGCTTACCTGGGAGGAGAGTGCCTTCCAGGGAGGGCAGCAGTGTTTCTCAAAGGGCCTGTCTCCAGAGGAGCTGGAGGACAGGGACAAAAGCAGGATGCATGAAATGGAGATGGCCAAACTGAAACAGGGAAGCCATGATAGCCTTGAGCATAAGAAATTGGAGTTAGAAAGTAAGAGGTTGGCTATGGAAGAAAAGAAGATGCTTTTAGAGCATGAGAGAGTGGTGAGGGAGCTAGAGCTAAAGGCTAGAAGCCTAGAAATCACTCCCTCTGGTGGCAGCACACCTCCAGTGCCTGTAGAAAGTAGAGTGTACATCCCCAAGGAGGTTATTAAGGATTTCATGAAGGGGGAGGACATTGGGCAATGGTTTAAAGCATATGAGATCGCCATGACATCACACCGGGTCCCTGAGAAGGATTGGGGAGCGGGGTTGTGGGGCCGCTTTGCAGGTGAGGGAAGGGAAACCTTGCTAGCCTTGCCCACAGTGGATCAGATGTCCTATGCCCACCTGAAGGAAGCTTTAGTGGCAAGGTATGGGTTAACTCCAGAGCTTTATAGACAGAAGTTTAGGAACTGCAAAAAGCTGGAGTCTAGTACCTGGGTGGAGTATGTGTCTTATTTTTGCAGAGCATTGGATGGATGGGTGAAGGGTAGCAAAGTAAATGACTTGCAGGAGTTCTATGATTTAATTGCATGGGAGCACTTGTCCAGTAGTTGTTTTCCAGAGCTACGCCAGCACCTAGTTGACAGTAAGCTAACTAATCCTAGAAAGCTTGCTGAAGAGGCGGACCGCTGGGTCAGTACCCGGGTCCACAAGGGTCTTGTGGGAGACTCCGCCAAAGGTGGGCAGGGTCCCCAGCAGAAGAGTGGGGGGGACAAGGGTAAACAGAAGGAGTTCCAAAAAGGGCCCCAAAGTAAACCCCAAGGAAACCAAGGTAAGGGTTCCCAGCCTCCCACTGAGAAAAGACCATGGGTCCCAACAGATAAGTCTGTTCAGAAGGGGCCCAAAGCATGTTTTAGTTGTGGTCAGGTGGGTCACTTTGTAGGAAGTCCCAAGTGCCCCAATACCGTGACCACTGCACCCACTGGTGCACCACCCCGGCAGATGGCTAGTGTAGCCCTGGGGGAGGAGTTGGGTGCCCAAGGTGGGTGGGGTCCCGCAGAGATGTCCCTGGTCTCTTTAGGAGACAGTGAGATGGTCCCTAGGACCCAGCTGCCTGATAACACTAAGAAATACAGGCAGTGGGTGACCATCAATGGCCATAGGGTGGAGGCTCTGAGAGACACCGGGGCCAGTGTGACAGCTGTCAGTTGTCGGCTGGTGTCTGAAGAGCAGGTGGTCCCCAACGTATTCTACCCTGTAGTTGCCGCTGACAACTCAGAGAGCCACTGCAAGGTGGCCCAGGTTCCCTTTGAGTGGGGGGTCTCAGGTATCCTTCAAGTAGCTGTGAGGCCAGCCATGCCTGTTGACTGTCTGCTAGGCAATGATTTGGAGAGCTCCCCTTGGGCGAAGGTGGAGCGGAAGTCTCATTTGGAGATGTTGGGTCTGCCAGAGTGGGCGTGTGTGACCACTCGGTCAATGGCAGCCGGTAAGGGTATTCAAGAGGACCTGGAGCCTGGAAGAAGGGCCCAGGTGCCTGCCTTAAAGAGAGGAGGCAGGGGCGCGGGAAACCGGCCCCCGAAGTTCCCACGGTCCAGGAGGAGGCAGACCTTGAGGGGGATGCCCTGGAACCTACAGGGGAACAAGTGGCTGAACTGGGGGACCTGCCTGAGCTGACCCATTGGCAGCAGGAAGGAGGCCCCTCCAGGGAAGAATTCTGCGAGGAGCAGAAGAAGTGCCCTTCTCTTGAGGGCTTGCGGCAACAGGCTGTAAGCCAGGCAGCAGGTGATCAGTCTGGATCACACTGGATCTACTGGGAGAATGGTCTCCTGTATAGTGAGCCTAAGGTTGCTGAGCCTGGGTCAGCCCGTGTGCTGGTGGTACCCCAGCGCTTCAGAGCCTTCCTACTGGGTCTGGCTCATGATGTGCCTTTAGCAGGACATTTGGGGCAAGACAAGACCTTTCAAAGGCTTGTCACCCACTTTCATTGGCCCCAAATGCGCAAGAGTTCAGATACTCATTGCAGGACCTGTCAGACTTGCCAGGCAAGTGGTAAGAGTGGGAGGAAGCACAAGGCTCCTCTCCAACCTTTCCCTGTTGTCAGCACCCCCTTTGAGAGGGTGGGTATTGACATTGTGGGGCCTCTGGATCCCAAGACAGCCATGGGCAACAGGTTCATCCTGGTCTTGGTGGACCATGCCACCCGGTACCCGGAAGCCATCCCTCTTCGGACAGTGACGGCCCCCGTGGTGGGACGTGCACTGATGGGGATTTTCTCCCGTGTGGGGTTCCCCAAGGAGGTGGTGTCTGACCGTGGTACTAACTTCATTTCCAAGTATATGAAGTCCCTGTGGCAGGAGTGTGGTGTAACCTATAAGTTCACCACTCCTTACCACCCCCAAGGTAATGGACTGGTTGAGAGATTCAACCGGACCCTTAAAGGCATGATTATGGGTCTGGAAGAACCCATGAGGCGTAAGTGGGACGTCCTCTTGCCATGCCTGCTCTTTGCTTACAGAGAGGTGCCCCAGAAGTCCTTAGGGTTCAGTCCCTTTGAACTGCTGTACGGCCATCCTGTAAGAGGACCTCTGAGTCTGGTCAAGGAAGGCTGGGAGAAAGCTCCCAGGAAAACTCCCCAGGATGTATTTAGTTACATGCTGGCCTTCAGGAACCAGACTCGGCGTTTCAGACAACTCGCTGAGGCGAATCTGGAAGCCAGCCAGGAAGAGATGAAACGTTGGCATGATCAGAACGCCACTCTGATCGAGTTTCAGCCTGGACAAAAGGTTTGGGTCATGGCCCCAGTGGAGCCCTGTGCGCTCCAGGATAAGTGGACCGGACCATTTGAGGTGGTGGAGCGCAAGAGTGATGTCACCTACTTGGTGGACTTGCAGTCTCCCAGGAACCCCTTGCGGGTCCTGCATGTGAACCGCCTGAAGCCCCACTTTGAGAGGTCTGAAGTGGGCATGCTCTTAGCAACAGATGCTGGGATGGAAGAGGAGACTGAACCTCTTCCTGATCTCCTGTATGCAAAAGAGCAAGATGGGTCAGTGGATGGTGTGAACCTCTCTCCCACCCTGACCCCGGAGCAGCAGAATGACTGTCGCCAACTGTTGGGACAGTTTTCTGATCTGTTCTCCCTGACTCCCAGTATCACTGAATGGTGCATCCATGATGTGGACACTGGGGACAGTCCTCCTGTAAAGCACAAAACTTACAGAGTGACTGACAGGGTGAGAGCTTGCATCAAGGAGGAGGTCTCCAAGATGTTTGCCTTAGGGGTGATTGAGTCCTCTAACAGTCCTTGGGCCAGCCCAGTGGTCTTGGTCCCAAAGGCTGCCGCGCCTGGTGCCACACCCGAACTCCGGTTCTGTGTGGACTACCGAGGACTCAATTCAGTCACAAGGACTGACGCGCACCCCATCCCCAGAGCTGATGAGCTCATTGATCGGTTAGGGGCTGCCCGGTACCTCAGCACGTTTGATCTAACGTCTGGGTACTGGCAGATCGCCTTAACTGATGGGGCCAAAGAGAGGTCAGCATTCTCCACACCAGATGGGCACTACCAATTCCGGGTGATGCCCTTTGGGATGAAGAATGCCCCTGCCACCTTTCAGAGGTTGGTCAACCAGGTGTTGGCTGGGCTGGAGGATTTCAGTGCCGCCTACCTGGATGACATTGCAGTGTTCAGCGCCACTTGGGAGGAACATCTGCACCACCTCTGGGAAGTGTTGAAGGCGCTGCGGAGGGCAGGCCTCACGATCAAGGCGAGTAAGTGCCAGATCGGGCAGGGTTCTGTGGTGTACTTGGGACACCAGGTAGGGAGCGGCCAGGTGGCGCCCCTACAGCCCAAGATAGATACCATCCTGGCTTGGGAACCCCCAAAACCCAGACAGAGGTGAGGGCCTTCTTAGGACTCACCGGGTATTACAGGAGGTTTGTCAAGGGGTATGGCAACATTGTTGCACCCTTGACTGAGCTGACTTCCAGGAAGCAGCCCAGGAAAGTGAACTGGACTGATGCCTGCCAAAAGGCTTTTGATGCCCTGAAATCTGCCATGTGCACGGCGCCCGTGCTTCAGGCGCCCAACTTCTCAAGGGAATTCATTGTGCAGACAGATGCTTCAGAGCATGGTGTTGGGGCTGTGCTTTCACAGATGAATGAAGAGGGCCTAGACCAACCTGTAGCCTTTATTAGTAGGAGGTTACTCCCACGGGAACAGAGGTGGAGTGCGATTGAACGTGAGGCATTTGCTGTGGTCTGGGCGCTGAAGAAGTTGAGACCATATTTGTTTGGGACTCACTTCCGGGTTCAGACAGACCACAGGCCCCTCAGATGGTTAATGCAGATGAGGGGTGAGAATCCAAAACTGTTGAGGTGGTCCATTTCCCTACAGGGGATGGACTTTACGGTGGAACACCGCCCTGGTACAGAACACGCCAATGCTGATGGTCTGTCCAGATTTTTCCGCCTTAGTGATGAGAACTCCCAGGAGGAAGGGTAGTTCTCCCCACATTTCAGCTGGAGGGGACACGTGTTAGACTTGGCACCATTGGCGTGGGTCTCCCTTCCATTTTTTTGCTGTTGCCTCTTATGTTTTGCTGGTTTTAGATGCTTTTGGGCACTGTGCCACTGCTGTTCAGTGCCACAGTGCAAGTGCTCCCTACTGCAAATTGATGTATGGATTAGTGACTCCATGATTGGATGATTGGTTTACTTGTCAGTCCCTAGTACAGTGCACGGAGTGTGCCCAGGGCTTGTAAATCCAATGCCGCTGGTGGGCTTGCAGCACTGGTTGTGCCACCCACAGAAGCGGCTTGTAAAATGTGTCTCAGGCCTGCCATTGCAGAGCCTGTGTGCAGTCTGTGACTGCCATGTCGACTTGGCAAGTGCACCCACTTGCCAGTCCCTAAACCTTCCCTTATCTTCATATCAGACACCCCTAAGGTAGGCCCAAGGGCAGGGTGCATTGTAAGTATAAGGTAGGACATGCCCTGGTGTGTGTGGCATGTCCTAATAGTGAATTACAGCCATTTTCGTTTTTCACTATTGCAAGGCTACCTGCTCCCCATAGGCCAGAATGGGCAGACTGACTATTACACTTTATAGTCAGAACTGACCCAGGGAACATGGTAGAAAAACGAATTTAGTATGCCTGAACTCAGAATGATAAAATACATCTTTTAGTGAAGTTGGTTTTAACATTCTGTGTTTGAAAATACCACTTTTAGAAAGTGGGTATTTTCTTGCCTAAACTTCCAAGCCTGCCTCTGCTAGGTTGTGTATTCCTTGTCTAGAGATTGAGTGACAGGGGCTGGGGGTGGCTACAGGAGACAGGGTGAGTCAGCACAGGGCTGAATAGGAAGGTCTGCATCCAGAGTGGAGGGAGGAGTTGCACCTGGGTCTGAATAGGGCTGTGCCTGCCTTCCACAATGCTGGCTCCACCTCCTGCCGGGCGTCTGATGGCTCTGCCCCTCACTCACAAAGGAAAGAAGGAGTCAGAAAAACAAAGTGCTCCAGGACTGACCAGAACTGGTTTTGGACTAGGCAGAGGCCTCTCTGCCTTCAGAGAACAAAGGAAAACTGTGTATAAAAAGGGGACCCAGACCCCTAGGAAATTAGATCACTTCTGGGAAATCAAGAAACCTGTTGCCAAGGAGAAGAACCGGAGAAGCTGAAGGAGGAGTACTGCCCCTGTGCTGTTTTGCTGATTGGGGTTGGCCTGCAGTGGTTGCTTTCTGCCAAGGACAGGAGAAAAGACTTTGCTGTGCTTTGTCATCTTGAAGAAGAGAATCTCCAAGGGCTTGAACTGAGCTTGCCTCCTGCCTGAAGTCACAGGGACACAAAGACTTCACCCCTTCTGTTTGCCTGCATCTGGAACTGCTGTTTTAGCTGCTAACAGAGGGAAATTGCAACACCGACGCCGGCGAGCGACGCCGTAACCTGCACCGAAGCCGTGGGCACCGCTCGTGAAGAGCACGACGCACCGCCCCGACTTGCACCGTAGGCCCGACGCCTGCCGACGCCGTGCGACATCGACTCCGAAGCCGTCATCGAGGCCGCTGCCTGCACCGGAGCCGAGGACACCGCTCGTGACGCTCACGACGCACCGTCCCGACTCGCACCGCAGCCCCGACTTCACCGACGCCAGGGCTTCATCATCGCGGAGCCGATCCTCGACGTGGGTGACCCCGAATCCATCGACGCCGCACCATCGTAAGGAACCGACGCCTCGCCGCCATCCGTGACGTCACCTCCCCGACACAGTAAGGAACCGACGCCTCACCTCCCTGCGCTGCAGTAAGGAACCGAGACATCACCTCCCCTGGGGTCGTAAGGAACCGACGCCGCCGGCGCCAACGAAGCATCACCTCCCCGACGCCGTGCACCGTCTTTGTTTTCATCGAATTCCAGGTACTGTTCTTTGTGGGTCTGCTCGACTCCGGGCCCGACGCCGCGCACCTCGCGGTCGGCGCCGTACTTTGGGATTTCCACCGGTCACGACGTCGTGATAACTCCAAGTGGAGTTATTTGTTGCTCCAAGCTTTATTTGATTGACTATCCTATTTTTGAAGATAACGTGAACTGTCTCTATCATTTTAAGTCTATTTTTGAGTACTGTATTGTGGATTTTTGCTATTGGGTCTTGTGATAAGTCTATATAAAGATTACTTATTTTTACATAAACAACCTGTGTGGTGTCCATCTGTAGTGTTTTCACTATATTACTGTATGTGGTCACAAATGCTTTACACACTGCCTCTGAGATAAGCCTGTCTGCTCGTGCCAAGCTACCAGGGGGTGAGCAGGGGTTATTTTAGGAGTGTTTCCCCCTTATCCTGACTAGAAGCAAGGGTCCCTATTTGGACAAAGGTGCAAACCATTGCCAACTAGAGACCCCCAGTTCTAACAGTGCGCCACCGGTGTCCCATCAGATTTAAGAAATCCTCGCCGTTCCCATTTCTTCAGCCCTGAGTTGGCCATCAGACAAGGGGCCCTCATGTGCCAGGTGATCGTCCTCCTCCAATGTTACACTACAGTCATGATCAGTGGGCTTTAGTGGGTGCACTAAAAAAGTTGCAGGATTGACTGAGTGTACTTGCTCAATGCAGATAGAAGGGTTTGACAGTATTACTTCATAACCTGTCGCTCTTTGAGTGATCAGTGTACTTTTATTTTTCTGCAGCACAGCAAATGGAGAGTGCTCAACATACAGTGTTACAGGGAATTCTGCTGTAATAGTACTACTCTTTTCTACTGCAAAAGCTGCTGCTGCAAGCGCTCGCTCACAATGAAAGTGACCTTTCATTACTGGATCTAATAGTCCACTAAAATAGGCGACGGGTTTGTGATCCATCGGGTATTTTTGAGTAAGGACTGATATCATGGAATCATCTGTGGCAGCAGAAAACAGAAAAAATCTCTTTGTATAGTCTGGATTTGCTAGCACTGGGGCTGAAGCAATTGCTTCTTTCAATGTCTGAAATGCACTTACAGTGTCATCACTCCACTGTATGCCTGTGTGGTCAGTTTTAGCTTTCTCCATTGCATATAATAGTGGTTGTATGATGGTAGCATAATCAAATACCCACTGACGTACAAAATTACAAAGGCCTAGAAATTTCTGCATGTCTTTTACTGTCTTGGGCTGAGGCTGATCACGTATAGTTTGTATTCTAGAACCTGCTATCTTTTTGCCTTCTGCAGACAACACTTGGCCCAAATACAGCACTTCTTTTTGCACAAACTGAAATTGTTTTCTGTCCACTTTGTATCCCTTAGTAGCAAGTAGCATTAAGAGATTGACAGTGTCCAAAACACATTCAGATTCTGTTTTACTACATATTAGTAAATCATATACATATTGCAAGACTGTACTGTCGGACTGGAAATTTAAAAACTCATCTCTCAATACTCTATTAAACACAGATGGAGACTCACAATAGCCTTGTGGGAGTCTAGAGTACTAGATTTGTTCGCCATCAAAACTGAAAGCTGTCAAATAAGGACTGTCAGGATGTAAAGGTATGCTAAGAAAAGCATTCTTTAGATCCACTACAGAAAACCATTTGCTGTCACTTGGTATATTAGTCAATATCACAGATGGGTCTGGCACTATGGGGTACTCTGCTAATACTATGGCATGAAGGGGCGAAAATCCTGAACCATCCTCCAAGTATTACCTGTAGATTTTTTTACAGGATAAATTGCGGTGTTACAAGGTGATGGACAGGAATACAGGACTTCCTGATCCTTCAGTCTTTGTATTGTCCCTCTAATACCTTCTTTTGCTTCTTTGGACAGTGGATACTGTTTTACCCGTGGCAATTGTGCACCTGGCTTCAATTTTATCTTAAATGGTTCTGCAGATAGTATCAGTCCTACCTCATCTGGAGCTGATGTCCAGAGACAAGGTGGGACTGCTGCAAGTGCTTCAATAACATGGGAGGGGGATGGCACAACTGGTAACGTCGTCTGTGCACGGTAAACACGCACTAACAAGGGTGCAGTGTGTGTATAAACTATCTCAGTCCTGGTGGGATCGTCTGAAAAGAGTTCTGAGTCAGAAATGTCCCGTGGTCTCAGACCACGCATAAGAAAAATCAAATTCCTCCATCATTATCTGATGCCACCAGAGCACCCCACCTACTAGATATTTCCATGCGCTCAAGGTAAAGGGTATTCACCTTTCCCAGTTCATCACCACTAGCTTGCCTCCTGAAAATTAGTCTAGGTGGCAATTCCATCCATCTCCCTAAAAGTATTTCATCTGTCTTCAGAACCGTAAGTACTGCATCTGCTAGCAATTTATAATGCACTGGCTCTGCCCTTCTAACCACATTTTCCTCTGGTATTCTTAGCAGATGTATCCCACATTTCGCTTGCCCTGATATTTCACATGTCATGGACCCATCAGAGGAAAACCTTATTGTCATGTTTAATTTAGACATTATATCCCTTCCTAATAAATTTGCTGGTGAATTTGGAGAATAAAGGAGACGCTCCTGCGTTCGTACTCCTGCCACCTCTATTGGCACATGTGTTGTGTATGGAATGCGCTGTACTTCACCAGAGAAGCCCTGCGTATCCATGGTGGCAGAGGACAATGGAACATTTCCTTCTGAGAGGCAAGATTTTGTTGCCCCTGTATCAACCAAGAAACCATACCTCCTTCCCATTATAATCATTTCTACCATTGGTTCTTCCTCTGGGTCTAGAGTCCTAGCTACCACAGAACAATTGGGATTCCCTGGTGCGTCCCATCAGGCTGTATGATAAAAGGGGTTTCCACCTTGAACAATCACTCCCCCTTGTCCTTGACTCCCTGTGCTCACCACTGCAGTAGTTTGCACCTGATGCTGGCCTCCTGTTTGTACAACAGGTGCTGGTGCCCCTTGAAAAGGTACATTAGCAAATTGCTGTTGTGGCATATAAACCTGTGGTAGTGGAGTTATTTGTTGTTGAGGAATGGGACCATATTGAGGCGCAGGCCCTGACGTGTTCACATTTTGTCGTCCCCTTTCTCTCCCTATTCCTATCACTCCCTGCGCTTCATCACTCTTCTTAAAGCGGCATTCAGCAATAAAATGTCCAATGTTTTTTTTTGATAACCAATTTTATTGGCATTTTTAAAAACAACAAAGTAAACACAGCACCACTTTGACATATCAGGTATTACAGTACGGTTGCAGGTGATCTCCTCATTCTGTTCACGTGGGGTGTGAGTCCACCCGTGCAGCGGATATTCAGTCCAACGATCCCATCCATTTGCCCCATATACGCTCATGCTTAGCTGGGCACCCTCTTGCTTCGTAGATGGTTTTTTCTTGGATGGCGCACCAATCTACACCCTTGCGCCATTTAGCTAAGGAGGGAGATGCTGAGTCCTTCCAGGCCGCTGCTATGTCTCTTTTGGCTATGAGAATGGCTGTTCCTAGGAATAAATTATCAGCCCGGGAACCATCTAGTCCCTCCATCACCCCCAGGAGAAGGGCACAGGGGTTGAGGGGGACCTCCCACCCCAGTGCGCCACTTAACTCAGTCACAATGGACGCCCAATATTTAGAGAGGATAGCACAGGACCAAACCATGTGATAGAAGTCGGCTGTTTCTACTTTACAGCGCAGACATTGTGGGGTTGGGAGGAAGCCTTCCCTGTGGAGTCGCACCGGGGTAAGATATGCGCAGTGAAGGTGGTAGGTCTGAATGAGGCAGAGCCTAGCAGATATAGTGAGTGTCCTAGGGGCCATCAGGGCATCTCTACAATCTTCCTCTTCGAGAGGACCAAGCCAACGATCCCAACGGGCTCTAAGAGGTTCTATTGTCGATGGGGTATTGTTAACCAGGGAGCGGTAAATGTGGGATATTCCCCCCTTTCCTAAGTTCCCCATAAGGAGTTTGGCCTCTAATGGGCTAAATTCGGGGATGGATGTGTGGTCAGGAATGTGGAGGGCCAGGGCGTGTCGCAGTTGGAGATATCGAAAGAATTGGGTGGAGTGCAAGGAGTATGTCTGTTGGAGTTCTCAGAAGGAGGACAGGTGTTCTCCCTTCCATATGTCTCCCAGGCAAGTTATGCCAACTAAATCCCATTTCTGGAACCCTGGTAGTGTCGCGACCTCCCGCAACCAAGTGCCGTGCCATAGCGGTGTTTGCAGCAAGAGTTTGGTATCCCAATGGATGTGTCGCAGCGCGGAGCGCCATGCCAGGAGGACTGTGCGGGTAACTGCAGGCAGAGTGCATGGAATTGGGGTCCCATAAAGCATGGCCTGGACTTGAGAGAATCCAAGGCTCTCCAGCTACAGTCGGTAGGTTGGATCCGACCATCCGTCGTTAAACCAATCATGGATCACTAAAAGGTGGGTGGCTAAGTAGTATAGAAATGGGTTCGTCTTTCCCATACCCCCGTCGTATGTGGGTGGTTGACACGTTGTGAGGGCCATGCGCGATCTCGAATCACCCCAGAGGAAGGTCGTGAATATTCCGTCTAGGTCGCGGAACCAGCTGCAAGGGAGATGCAGCAGAAGGTTTTGAATGGTGTACAAGAGACAGGGGAGA
This sequence comes from Calotriton arnoldi, assembly GCA_963921515.1. Lineage (NCBI taxonomy): Eukaryota > Metazoa > Chordata > Amphibia > Caudata > Salamandridae > Calotriton > Calotriton arnoldi. The sequence continues at coordinate 2,956,785 of CAWUFW010001075.1, forward strand.
ACCATCATCTTGAAAAGTGCGACTCTGCCCAGAGGGTTAAGCGGAAGAGTCTTCCAACGGCGGAGGTCGTCTTTTGTGCGCTTGAGGAGTGGGGTGAGGTTAAGGGACCAAGTCAATTCAGGGAGGAGCCCCACCCAGATCCCGGGGTATTTGAATGAGAGCCTTCGCAAGGGAATGGTTGTTTGCCAATTCACGCACTGTCTAGAGGCATGGAGGGGCACCACCGTGGACTTGGCCGGGTTGAGACGTAATCCCGATGCCCATTCGAACGAGCGGAGGATATGAAGAGATCTTGGTCCGGATAGGGCCGGGTCAGCCAAATAGAGGAGGACATCGTCGGCATATAAAGCGACTCGGTCCTCGTGAGACTCCTGCCAGCGCCAACCCTGTATCTGGTCGTCCGTTCGGATGAGACACGCCAGAGGTTCAATTGTGAGGGCAAAGAGGAGAGGGGAAAGCGGACATCCCTGCCGGGTCCCTCTCTCGATCGGGAAGGCGACCGACAGTGTCCCATTGATGAGGACTCTGGCTGACGGAGTGGAGTAAATGACCTTCACCATTCTTTGGTAGGAGGGTCCGAATCCTGCCCTCTCCAACACGTCCCCAAGATAGCGCCAGCTAACCATATCAAAGGCGTTTTCAAAATCGAGCAGCACTAAGGCAAGTTATGGTGACAGGCGGCTACGGTGGGCGAGGGCTAGCTGTAGGCGTCTGAGACAGTGTCTTCTGCTGCGGCATGGAATGAAGCCACATTGGTCAGGGTAGATGAGGGTGTGGAGCACCTGCTTCATGCGAGTGGCGAGGATGGTTGCATAGATTTTGACTTCTGTATTAATGAGTGAAATTGGACGGTATTGGGCGCATGAGGATGGGGGGGTTGTACCTTGGGTATGACCACGATGGTGGCAGTGTCTGTGACTGAGGAGAAGGCGCCTCTCTCTATGGTTTCTTCAAAGAGGGCATGGAGTCTGGGGATCAGAGTTTCACGGAATGCTGCACAATATTCCGAGGGAAACCCATCTGGACCGGGAGTCTTATGGGTGGCGAGTGAGGAAGTAGCTTCCCCGATTTCTTCGGGCGTGATAGGTTCATCTAGGATTGTACGTTCTGCTTGTGAGAGCCGTGGAAGGGGGGATGTCCTGTAGAAAGGAGGAGCTGGTCTGTGGCCTATGCGAGGGATCCGCTGAGTACAGCTCCTTGTAGTATGCCGCGAAGGCCTGTGCGATTGCCGCAGGGGTGCGAGAGATTTGTCCTCGCGCATCGCAAATTTCAGGGACAATACGGTTGGCCATGGGGTGGGTGGCGAGCCAGTGGAGCAACTTGCCATTCTTGTCTCCCCATCCTTAGACCCTGGTCACTGAGGATCTCCAGATCAATTTGGCAGATTCGAGGGAGATATTTTTGATCTCTTCGCGCATGAGTTGCAGCTGCCGGCGTTCCGCTTCTCCTTCCGCCGCCATCGTTCACTCCAGGCGGAGGGCTTTGGCTTCAAGCTGGGAGAGCTGGCGGTCTTGGACCTGCCATTTGTGTTTGAGGAATCCCTTGGCGTATCCCCGAATTGTGGCTTTACCCGCTTCCCGCAATGTGCCCTGCTGTTGCACTGTGCCCTCATTTGTATGAAAGTAGTTGCTTAGTTAGTCCCCAACTTTCTCTTTATAGTCTGGGTCTTGGAGAAACCAGGCGTTTAGTCACCACATGGATCGCAGAGCTCCCGTGCGGCCTCCCACCCGCAGGAGGAGCGGGAGTGGTCAGACACTCCGCGCGCCAGGATTTGGACATCAGAAACAGCTTGACAGTCCGGGGCAGGCATAAAGATGAGGTCTATGCGAGAGTGGGTGTGGTGTGCGGCCGAAGTGTGTCTGTATTGCAGCGTCTGAGGATGCCAGGTGCGCCAGACGTCACAGAGGCCCAGTGCGGCGGCCCAGTCTCTAAGGCACCTGCTCCCCAGTTTCCTATGGGAGGTTGGGGCACCCATGGCAGCGGTAGTGGGTTCGGGGACAGCGTTAAAGTCTCTTCCCCAATTATGGTTGACCTTGAGGAAGGGTGCATAGCGCCTCCATCACAACTCGGAGGGTGGATCTAAATTCGTCAGGGGGGCATATAGTGACATGAGGTTAACAGTGGAGTCCCCAAGAGTACCTGTAAGGGCAGTAAACCGGCCTTGTGGGTCAGTGCGCACTTGGGTCGGTGAGAAGGGGAAGGAGCGTCGCAGGAGGACTGCCATTCCGCATGCACCTCTGGAGAACCCAGAGTGCCATACTCTGTCGAATCCTTGACGTGCTAAGAAGGGACACTGGTTTCCCAACAGGTGAGTTTCTTGTAATTGTAGGACGTCTTGGCTAACCCTCCGGGTATAGTTTAAAACATCAGTTCGCTTAATTTTATCTAGAAGGCCGTTGACGTTCCATGAAAGGACTCTCAGGGGTTCACCCCCAGTGTAGGGATTGGTCATTATGGCGGTGCGGTGGAGCAAGGATCCAGGAGGTGGAGTCACTAAGGTGGACTAAGTCCATAGGCATTGGTGGAGGCTGGGCGCATTTGGGGTCATCACAAGGACCGTCTTGGGTAAATTCTTGGGTGTAGTGCATGGTGCCGTTATAACGTAGAGTAACACAACTAAGTGCTGGGAGAACAGTCCCAGTCAAGAATCCCAACCAACCCCCCACCCCATACTTCCCCAAATGAAGCATCTGTCGCCCAATGAACAAAGCCTGAAGTGTAAACAAGTAACCAGTTAATCAGTGGTGGGGCGTGCTATAAGGGTATCTGTTGGGCCCCTCGGTGTTCAAGGATGCCAGTTCCTCCAGATGAAGTCTTCATAGTAGCAGCGCTTAGGTTCAAATGTGGGGGCTGCGTGATAGATCGGTGTCTTCAGAGCTAGGCCCCGGGGAGTTATTGGGTCCCATCGTGGCTGCCAGGTCTGGGCCACTGGAATTGTCCCAGAGTCCAGGCGATCCACTCCCGGGTGTCGCTCCACGGGTGTTGGGCCGTCTCCGGGACCCAGAGCGCCGCCCGTGGGGCCCACAGGTGTGGTTCCACGCGGTCCCGGTTGGGGGTCTGTCATAGGGACACTTGTCATTGGGTGGATTGGGCACTCCTCGGTTGCCCAGGTCCATGCCGCCTCCGGTGTATCGAAGAACAATGATTTGCCCTGGAACATCACTTTAAGGCGGGCGGGGAAAAGGAGTCTATAGGGCAGATTGAGGGCTCGGAGCTTCTGCTTCACGTGGAAATAAGAGCACCTGTGGGCCTGTACCTCCTTGGTGTAATCAGGAAAGAGCATGAGTTTGACCCCTTTATGGAGCAGTTCTGTTCGCGAGCGGGCCTCCTGCAGAATGGCATCTCGGTCTCTGAAGTTGAGTATTTTCATGATGATTGGACGATGTGGGGCCCCCGGGGGCGGTTTCGCGGCAAGAGCGCGGTGGGCCCGCTCCACAACAAACCCGGGGGACAGGACATCTGCGGGCATCCAGGACCTGATCCATTCCGCGATAAAAGTGGTGACCTGAGTGGGTTCTGTGCCCTCAGGAAGGCCAACCAGGCGGAGATTGTTCCGTCTGGAGCAGTTTTCGGCATCCTCGGCCCATCTGGGGAGATCTGACGTGTGGGACAGAAGTTGCTTCACTTGTGTTTTTAGTGTTGAGACATCATCCTCCACCTCTGAAAGACAGGATTCAGCTGCTGTCACACGGGCAGTCGCGTTGCGGAGATCATGGCGAAGGAGAGCCATGTCCACGCAGACTTCACCAATCTTGGTTTCCATCGATTCTTGGCAGGTCTTGATGGCATGTAGTATGGTAGCCAGGTCCCCTTCGGGGCAGCCAGTCGCGGAGGGCGCAGACTCGCTTGGGGTGGGGGCACTGATTGCATATTGGTCCATTCTGGTCTGGGTCGGCTGGGCCTTCGTGCCTTTATCCTTCCCCATGTTGGCTCAGGTCGTTAGGATGAGGGTCTGCTCAGGCTCGTTGTGCACTCTACTACAAAGGTCACTGGGGTCCCGGTCAGCCCAGCGTGGACGTCCAGAGAAGGGAGAGAGCGCAGGGCAGGATAAACGGCAGGTGCTTGGACCTCCGGCTGGCAGTGTGAAGGGTTATGTGGCCGTTTGTATATGGGTTGCAGTGTCCCAACAGTCACCTCTATCGGGCTTGAGTCAGTTTGTGGATCCCCAGTTCACCTTGGGTCCTCTGGTGCAGTCAGGCCTTTTCCTGGCTGGGTTCCTGTGACGTCTGTCCAACTAGTGCCGTGTGCTCGGTGGTGAGCGGAGCACCGAGCCCCCAGGATGATCCCAGGCAAATGGGCGGATACACCGTAGGACCGGGGGCAGAAGCGCAGCGCCGCTCCCAGGGTGAAACGTAGGATTGGCGGACTTCTGGCAGCAGGTCACATGCCGAACGCTCAGGGGGTGCTTGGTCCCAGGCTTTGTCCTCACAGTATCAGGGCCCTCACGGTGTCCCGCCGGCCGCGGGCCGAATGTGGTGCTGGCTACCTGTGGCTGGTCAGCAGTTATGCCTGCGATAGGCTGATGTGGGGCCCCCCTCGCCTCTCTCTTGCCTCCCTCCGGGCCAGCGAAGGGGGTCGCACCCACTCACGGTATGGCCGCTTCTTTAGGAACTAGCGGCAGGCCCAGGATTTCCTCGTGGCCCCTGCAGGGGGAGGGGGTGGAGGGTCCCACCAATCGCAGGCCGAATGCACAGGAATTTGGCTGCAGTTAGCCAGCGGGGGCCCCAGCCGTCCCAGAAAGCAGTGCCGCGACCCCTTACCACAACCAGCGTTTCCGGCAGCAGGCCACACGCCGAAGGCTCAGGGGGTACTTGTTCCCGGACCTCACCTTCACAGTACCAGGCCCTCCGAGGTGTCCTGCCGGCCGCTGGCCGAATGTGGTGTTGGCTACTTGTGGCTGGTCAACAGTTGTGCTCGTGATATGCTGCCACTATAATACCAATGTGGGACTTCTCCGGTATCTCTTTCGCTGCCCTCCGGACCTTTGATGGGGGTCACGCCCACTCACGGTAGGGCTGCTGGCTTAAGAATTCGCGGCAGGCCCAGGACTCTCTCGTGGCCCCTGCAGGGGGAGAAGGAAGAGGCCCCGCCGACCACGGGCCGAATGCACAGAAATCTGGTTGCGGGTAGCCAGTGGGGGTCCCAATCGGCCCGGGAAGCAGCACTGCAGCCCCCCGCCACAACCAGCGCCCCCTCCTCACCTCTTCATCCGTGCTCAGTGGTTGCCGCCACACCAGGGGGCCGTTTTGGCCCGCGTCAGGATTCTCTTTCTATTAGAATGAGGCCGCTGTTCCCAGGCTCGGCGGCAGGTCTGGGATCACCCCGTTGCTCGCATAGGGGGAGGAGGGGGAGGGCTGGTGTTCCCGCCGACCGCGGGCCGAGCACAGCTTAGGTCTCTGCTGCACTTCAGTGTTGGCAGCCCACCGCCGGCAGCCCAATCGCCCCAGGAGACAGCGCGGCGGCCCCTCCACCATGACTCGCGCCACCTCCCCACTTCGCGTGTCAGTAGCTGGTGCCGCGCTGACTCCGCCCGGGCCCCAGGGTGCAAAACCTTCACACGGGCTAAGCGGCATATACAGGTTTAGCGCTCTGTTCTTGTATTGTGGGACGACGGTCCGATTTCAGGGATCACTGCAGCCACATCTCGCCAGGCCCTCCAGGCACGGATCGGTTCGGCGCCACTTTGCGCCAGGTCTCGCTGCTCTGTGGAGGATCTCTGGCGGCTTCTCGCTATCCTCCCAGGTTCTCTTAGCAGGGTAGAGCTGCCGCGTGTATGGGCACCTTGGTATTAGAGGTGCTCCTACAGAATATTGATTATTAGAGGATTAGGATGGCATCGGATTATCGAGGGGTCCGGAGCACTCTCAGAGTGCGATGGCCATCTTGGCTTGCCAAGCCACGCCCCCCCTAAAAATGTCCAATGTTACCGCAGTAATGGCAATTAAAATTTCTTCTTCCTTGCATCTGTCTCCCCTCTCTTTTACCCCTTCCTTGCTCCCTGTTTGCAACAGGAACCTGCACAGTCATTTCTTTTCCTGTCTTTTCTTTCTCATTTATCTGTATTTTTTGTGTCACCAGTTTGGCTTGGGCTCTGTCACTTTGGTCTTTATTCCTCCTCTCCTTTTCTTCCTTTTTTCTACAACAATTTATAATATGTGCTTGTATTTCTGCCCAGGGTTTTACATCTAAGGCCACAACCTGATCTAAATGGTCTTCTATGTCTCCTGGTAGCCCTTGTTTTAAAACACTGTAGAATAATCTTCAACTACCTCCCATGTGTACAGGTCCTACATCTGCTTCCCACTTTTTTTATCATCATTGTTATGTAGTCTGCACAGGACTGTCCTGGCGACATAGTTTGTGTCATCAATGCCCCAATGTCTGATTGGTCTGGGTACCTATTCCTTAATTCAGTCCACACCCTAGAGCGCACTACTCCAAAAGCAGACCCATCATGTTTTCCTTTAGTAATAGTTACTCCTTGTATCCCTGCACTTCTCATTATACTGTCCACCTCGTCCCCTACTAAGGAGCTCAACAGGCTCTTTACATCCCCAAGAGCTAAAGGTATCCCAGCTGTTGCATTTTCAAATGCTTTTATCCATTTCCCTGCTCCTTCGTGTAATGGAAGCAGGCCTTTTTTTAGATTTTCTTTATCCATGTGTTGCCATGGAACATAGACAGGCTGTGCTCCCTGTGTCTTATACACCAGTGGCATCTGCATTACAGCGGTATTCCTGCCACCATGTCCCTCATAAGGTATCTCAGACCTTAAAGCATATTTCTTCCACACACACAGACTTTGTTGCATGTACTCATAATCCCACTCTGGGTCCCCATAACCTTGAAAAATACATAAATCAGCCATATTTATCAATTCAGGGTCAAAGGATCCTGCTCTTGGCCACACTTTCATCTGTGGCACCATACCTTCTGTCCACCCTGCAAGGTTATTAGTAAATGGGACAACATTATACCAACTGTTTTCTCCCTTTGCTGCTATTTCATTGGGTGTCAAGTCACTGTTTCCTTTCCTTTCTTTTCTCTGTATAGAACTTGTCATTCCCTGCATATTTCGTACATGAAGGGATCTTGCTTCAGCCGGAGGGAAACTTTGTCCTAACTCTATCATACCCTCTGCTCGAAATGGACGCCCAGACCTTGTTATGCTACTGGGAAACACCTGTTCTCCTCTTGTTTGTTCTCTATAGGCACTTTGTTCCTCTAATCTTCTTCTATTTATTTCAGCATTTCTGTTCTCAGCCTCTTGCCACAATTCCATGCGTTCCCGTTCAAGAACCCTTCTAATTTCACTCCCCACTGAGTTTATTTCTTCCTCATCTTTCTCATCCTTTCCTGACAATTTCTTGATTTCTATATCATATCCTATATCCGTTACAACTGGCTTTTCATCTGGTTTAAATAATATGGAATTACATATATTTGAACAGTCATCAGCAATAAGGCTTAATCTCTTAATTGTATTCTGTATTCCCTTTACACTGGTGGTCATGTCACGATAGCCCTTATCCTCTTCCTGATGTATTTTTGATCGTGCCCCTAAGTCAAACTTCACCTGTGGGGTGCTAGTATAGTATCCATTTCCCTCAATTGAGTTTTGAGGAATCTTGCTAGCCCATTCTAATATGTGTTTTGACTTTTGTTTCAGCAATTTTCCATTATTGTCTTGTCTTAATTTCACTGAAATGTCTCCTGTTAGGGACACTGTTCCCTCATATACTTTTTCAGATTTAAGAGAATCTTTATTAATTGTTTGAGCAAGATCAACCTCCCCCATTTTTAATAAGTCATCGACCTTTGGTGTAGCTTTGTTTATGTCAGTCAGGGGTACTAATATCGGATCTTTATAGCCTAAAACTGGAACATCAGTGTCCACTGAGTCTATTGAGGTAGTGGATTCCTTATCTTCCACTGACAATGATGGATACATACCCTGACGGCATAAGGGCCCTTTAATTATCTCAGAATATGTCGGGGTGGTGCTGTGGCTTCTACATGGGAATCCTGACTGAATATCTTCCACATGTCTAATGATGCTAATCTTTTTGTTCTTTTATCTCCTTTATATGCTCCTAAGATATGTGATATTACGTGGGCTATCACTGTATTATCAAAAGAGCCATCTGGGAAGTGACAATGTCTTTTTATTCTATCAGAGTCTCCTGGAAATGTGGAAATCATATGGCCTAAAGGAGTCCCTTTCTCTCCCTGCCTCCCGAGGTAGATTACTTAAAGAAATGCATGACCTCACAATTTTTCTTTTAATCTACCAGAAACTTTTACTATTCCTGTTCGTGGGGAAAAAACTTGTAGACTATAACACAGACTACTCCCTTTTGTTTAGCCTCGTCTTCAGTTATCCCTAAATAAGCAAGTTGTGGGATACTTACAAGAGTTTTACACGACACACCTACACTCAAATAAGATGGATCTATATTACACAGACTAAATCTACCTGGTATTCTAGTAGACCCAACTTTTACTATTCTTAAAGGCTCCTGTCCTAATGGAGTTAACACTAAAAAAACAGTTGGTACCTCTGATAATGCAAGGAACTCATGATCTATTTCACATGATATAACAATCACAAATCCACCATATATATATATATATATATTTTGTTTAAAAAAAGCAACTCACATAACATATTAATACAAAATGTCAACTTTTTCTCTCTTTCTCTGACGTTTTCCTAATTCAAACTGTCAGGATAAACTTCTTATATAATTCCTATTTCTCTAATAATTCCCCAAGGGAAAGAAAAACAGTCTGCCAAGTTTAACTAAATAAACATCTATTTCTCTGACGATTCCTAAACAAAGGTCTGTCAGGATCAACAAAACACATTTAATTCTCTCTCTTCCTCTCTGACAATTCCTAAACAAAGGTCTGCCAGGATTAACTAAATACACATTTCTGTTTGTAACAGTTGTGGATCAATACACAAGGATTCGACGATCGCCCTTTTTTCCTACCTTATCTGGCCGCTGCAGACGTCCCCCAGACCGGTACCCCTGTCGTCCAAAAAACCGATCTTTCGTCTCAACGGGCGTATGTTATCCTCCTCAAATTGTGCACAACTAAATTAGTTGTCCGAAGGGGAACCTCCCCAGTGGCAGGCCGTAGCAAAGGGGATCTCTTGGCTGGCTCTGCCATGATGTCGGGAAAAAATCCTTTAAGCAGTAAAAATCATTTAATCACCACATCTGCAACAAAAGGGAGTACAAACAGGTTTATTGCATATGCCAGACTAGTACAGCTGGGAGAGCGACCCGTACTATGAGAGAAGCACAAATCATTCTCAAACTATACACACTTCGAGTCGAGTTTTATAATACTAATTTTGGCTAACTTCCATAACTTTAATACAATGTGAACAATAGAAAAAGCTTCCTGCTTTTCCGTTATGTCCCACCCAGATTACATACATTTATTTCAAGAACAGCTCTTTCCTGTGTTTGTGACTTCTCACGCCACACTTACAGACTACAATTGGAACATTATTGCTGCTCCCAATTTCCTGTTACATATTCAAGTCAGGAAGTTTCCCAGCAAGCATACAATAAGAAGAAAAAACACTTAAGTCAGACCGCATTTAGACCTTTTTTTGAAAGCTGGCTGCAGTTTATTACCAGATAAAATGTGCAACTTAAACATGCACTTTTAATCACACATTTAAACCGCAGTATTCTGTTTTTCTTTCTTTACATGATATTTCACAGTTTGTGGCTAAGTGATAGGTAAAACAGAATAGTGAACAGAATAATTAGGGCCTAAATCTAAATTAGGGTTTTGATTCCTTTCAAACTCTTAGTTATACTCCATGTTAGCATATGATGAAATTGTAACAATGCTATAAATCTTTTATTAACGATCTGATGAATTAAATGGGCTTAATCCCAAATCTTGCCCAAATCCTTGATTAACGATCTGATTAATTAAATGGGCTTAATCCCAAATCTTGCCCAATGCATTTCGGGTCACTGACCCTTCATCAGGGGCAATCCGGAAAAGGATTTTCCATGTGAGTTAGTAACACTACTCCAGAGGAGTGTTAATAACTCACATGGAAAATCCTTTTTTAAGCCCATTTAATTCATCAGATTGTTACTCAAGGATCTGGGCAAGGTTTGGGATAAAGCCCATTTAATTCATCAGATCGTTAATTAAGGATTTATAGCATTGTTACAATTTCATCATATTCTAACATGGAGTATAACTAAGAGTTAATATTCCATGTCAGAATTTTCAGACATCTAGACTTAGTTAGATCTGCCATTCAGAGGGATAACATTCCTGCAATTTTCTAAATAGCTCCGAAATTCAAACAAATAAGGCAACCATAACACATCTGAACTAACTGCAAGATAAAACATAGGTGACATTTGAGGACTTTTTTTTGGTATTTTCTCCCACATGCTCCCCCACCCTTTGTGAATCTTATTTTTTGCTTTTTCCTAAATTTACCATTTATGCCCATGACCCACCCCACCCTCCATGGGGAACCCTCCCTGTCAACTAGAGGTATACTGGTGAGACCTCATTTTTGGGCTCTCCTACTTCCTGATGGACGTATTTAATATCACTATTATACCGCTTGTGCTTTAATCTCTTCTACAAAAACTCTCACATCATTTGGATTCCGGAAATTATGCATCTTGTTATTCCGCATGACCCTTAGGGATGCGGGGAACCGAATGTTCGCAGTGGCGCCAAGCAAGATCTCTTAATTCCTGAATATATTTGCCAAGCTCCCACTGTCTATCCAGTGTTGTACGGGATATATCCGACCTTATACGGAACGACCAGTCATTTTTTCTATATGATCCCGCTTTTAGTGCTCTGGTAAGAATACTTTCTTTCAGTGAGTAGGTTTTGAAATTTACAAGGATCCTTCTCACTCCCTTCCTACCCACACGCAGTACAAAAGGATCGCGATGAACTCTCTGTATATCTTCCTCCAGTGAAACTTGATCGAGATCCTTATTCTGCTCCATTATAAGAGAAACTACGAAGGCCTTGATGTCCCCACCTTCCAACCCCTCAGGAACATTCAAAATTCTTATGTTATTTCGTCTTGCGTTGTTTTCAAGGGCTTCTAACTTGTCTCTCAATTCTTGTTCGCTTTTCTTTAGCTTCAAAATCTCCTCTTGATTTTCGGCCACCTTCATTGAGAGCTGTTCGTGTGCAAATTCAATAGCTCCGACTCGTTCAACTAAACTATTGATTTTTTCTTCCATCGACTCACAGTGTCCTTGTATTTTTTGTTGATTACTTTCAAAAATAACAAACCTCTCCCTTATTTCAGATAACATTGTCGTCATTATGTTCTCTAAATCGGGGAAGCTCGATTGAGCTGACAATGTTCCTGACTCCCCTGAAATAGCCTGTGCTTGATGCTCCGGAGAGGATTGTGAGGCGATCACACTCTGCTCGGTCCTCGGTATTACATTATCCGAGCTCAAGTCTGGACCGTCTTCAAGACCTACTAACGGGTCAAAGCTATTTTTTGTTGTTATTTGGATTACAGATAGTTCCTTGGAACCTGTAGCAGTAGCCATACTCTCCTCCTTTTGACTTTTTGGTATGGCCTTAAGGGGTTGTTGTGAACCTGGGCTGGACTGATCTTTTATCTTAATAGAGGATTCCTGCATTTGTAATTTGAAATACGAACGCAGAGAGGGGGTGATTTTAACTTTCCTGGGCTTCCCCTTCTTTATTTGTTTGAGTTGATTATGCCCTTGATTCCCTACAGCCCCTTTGTTCAAGTCTAATGCAGATGCGGATGCAGATGTATTATTTGGAAGAAATTTGAGTTGTGTGGTTGGAGAGATCACCTGAATTTTAGATTTAGTATTCACAATGCTTGAAGTAAGATCCTCCTTACCCCAGACCCCTCTGCTCCTTAGTGTGTACCTGTTTATGGTATTGCTGTTACTTGTTGTTACCTTAGACCCCCCTCTCTTATCCTTTTTCTCCTTAATCCCTATATTAAATGTGGTTATACCAAGATTTTCAGTCCCCTTTCCAGAATCACCGACCTCTGGTGAGACCTGCCCCCGCCTCCTTACCGAGGTCATCAGCGTTGTTCCGCTTACATTCCCCTGCTCCTGCGCCTTCTGATTTGAGATCAAAGCAGGATTTTTAAACATGCACTTCCCATTGCGATTCTCCTCTGCGTAGTGGAATGTCAATGGGTTGAGGGTGATACCAAGAAGGAGAAGGATATTAGAGTATTTGAAGTTGTGTGATTCAGATGTTATTTTTATTCAAGAATCGCATCTCTTAAAAGATGAATGGTTGGATATTTTAAAAAGTCATCCATGGATAGAGCATTGCATTTGTACCACTCAATCGGTCACAGTAAAAGCGGTGGCAATTGTGTTTAAAAAAGCTTCGCAATGTATTTTGGGTGAAACTTGGGTTGACCCATTAGGTAGATGGGTAATAGCAAAGGCAAAGATCCAGGGAATTTGGCTCGCATTTGTAGGATATTATGGGCCAAACCTGGATGATCCAACTCCCCTAAATACATTATTTTTACGTTTAATTGAGTTAAACGAACCTATCATTATGGGGGGGGGATTTTAATGTACCTCTTAACCTTGCGCAGGACACAACGTCTAAGAGGGCGGCTGTCACGGTACCAAAAATGAGAGCGTCCCTAAGACAAATAATTCAAGACCTAGGTCTTGTCGATATTTGGTCCTTAAAGAGTGTAAAGGCGGGGACGGAACCGGGGAAATATACTTTCCATAATAAAAAACACGGTCACCGATCGAGGATAGATTTTTTCCTGGTAACAGCCGCCATTAGTGACCATATTAAGAGTGTTGTACATATTCCGGAGCATTTATCCGATCACTTGGCAGTTTCACTGCAATTTTCGAAAAAGGAAAAGCCAACTGAAAGGCGTTGGACTTTGAACCGATCGCTACTTCTAGATACTTTAATAATTGATAAATTGAAAAACTCTACGAATGAGTTTTTTCTTTTTAACCTTGACTCAGATCCCTTAAAGGTACGGGATACGTATAAAGCTTACCTTAGAGGCATATTAGTTAGCATTAATGCGTCACATAATAAAAAGGTCAAGAAGGAGATCAAACTTTTAGAAGATACAATCAAAGCAAAACAGGGGTATATAGGGTGTAGTTCAAATCCAACTAATGGCTTAGGTCTTGAAACGGAATTAGCAAAGGCGAAAACCAATCTAGCTGATTATCTGGAGATTAAGGTAAAACAAAATGGGAAGCAAGTAAACTTGCCAACTATGAGTACGGGGAAGGATGCGGCAAACTCTTGGCATGGAAGGCTAAAGCAGATCAAGCCAGAAATGCTATTAAAGAATTAAAATGCCAAGTTACCGGGAATAGAATCACTGACGACTGGGAGATTGAACAGGCTTTTGTCCAATTTTTTCAAGATCTTTACACAGAAGATATAAACCCGGACAAGGATCGAATTGCAGCCTTTTTCAAGGATATTAATCTCCCACTCCTCAGTGATGAACTTAGAGAAGAATTATCCGCCCCTTCACAATAGAAGAAATCTACAGTGCAATAAAAAGCCCAAAGAAAGGCAAGGCTGCAGGGCCTGATGCCCTCCCAAACAAAATGTATTCCCATCTGAAAGAAGAACTGGCTCCCATTCTGCTTAATCTTTTTAATTCGGCGTATATTTTAAAACAAGAGCTTCCTACATCCTGGGACCTAGCCACAATAATTATTTTGCTAAAACCTAATAAAGATCCAGGTTATGTGAATCATATAGGCCGATCTCCCTTCTAAACAGTGATTATAAACTGTATACCCAGATAATTACTAAAAGGTTGGATCGGATGGTCGGCCTTTTGATTCACAATGATCAGAGGGTTTTTATGAAGGGTAGGCATTTACATGACTTAACTCATGAGTTGATCGGTTCAATTGACTTAGCAATGGAAAGTGCCAGCCCCCTAACGGTGATGACATGCGACGCTGCTAAAGCGTTTGATAGGGTTAGTTGGCCTTTCCTTCAAGAGGTAATTCAACGCTTTAACCTGGGTCACACTTTTGTTTCTGCAGTTAAGACTCTCTATAAAAACCCATCAGCTCGAGTTTTAGTAAATGGCATTTTATCGAAGCAGGTTACAATAGGCAGGGGCACCAGGCAGGGGTGCCCACTTTCTCCCCTATTGTTTAATTTGTATATAGAGCCACTCGCCTTTAAACTAAGGGCATGTAGGAACATCATACCATTCTCATGTAACGGGTGGGATAAGAAAATCGGCCTTTATGCAGATGACCTGATGATATTTATCGGCCAACTACAGGACCCAATAGCGGCCATTTGGGAAATGTTAGAGAGTTTCGGCGAATTATCTAGATATGCTGTTAATCCAGCCAAGACAGAGATTATGCAATGGAACACAGACTACAGGTCTGACCTAGTTCGACATAGCATCAGGTATCTAGGGATTGAGGTGGTCCAGAATCTTGATTTATTAGCAAAAACAAATTTTGATAAAGTTACTTCTAAGGTCAGGAAACAGTTACAACAGTGGGAAGCGTTACCTCTATCTTTCCTAGGCAAGTCTAACCTCCTGAAAATGGCAATTTTACCTAAATATACTTTTTTATTTAACTCCATTCCATTAGAGTTTAACAAGGACTGGATAAAGAAAGTACAAGGCCTTTTTTCTAGTTTTATATGGGGGAAGAAAAGACCTAGAATAGCTTGGCGCAAGTTCAGGGAAAAAAAGGAAAATGGTGGAGTAGCCAGTCCAGATCTCCTCCAATACCAGAGAGCCTTCCATTTAAAAAATGTCAGGCAATTATTCAGAGACGCCGCTGATCTTTCACCATTTTTTCAAGCTCTCACTTTTGGCCCTCCGGACCGATCCAGCTTCTTTCTTTTCAAATTTGGTGACCCGAAATTTTTCAAAAAGGTGAGACAAAAAATTCTTCAAGCAGCATGTAAGGTATGGTTCCAAACGCGGGGTATATTGCAAATTCCGTATTATAGCAATCATGCCCCAATTTGGAGATCGCCTGGAACACCAGCCTGTCTACAAGACTCTCTTGCTGTTTCAATCAAAGAAAAAGGAATTGATAGATGGGGCCAGCTGTAAGAGGGTTCGGAACTAATCTCTTGGCAGAAAATGCAGGACATTACAGAAGGTTCCGTCTCCAAATTCAAATACTACCATTTGCTAAGTTGGGCCAAAGCTTTGAGAAAATGTGAAAAGGGAAACAATTTTTTTGAGTCAAAAATAGTTTTGTGCCCATTGGGTCGAAAGGAAGTTTCAACATGGTACTGGATGTTGATACAGTCTCATGAAGATTCACAGCCTTGGTTTAAAACAACTTGGAGGAAGGAGCTGCCGAACTACGATCTTGACATATTATGGCAAGTATCTCTATCTTTTTTATGGCACAGTGTTAGGTCTGCACCTCAAAGAAAGATTCACTTATTTACCATCCACAAGGCCTATTGGACCCCTCGAAGGCTCTCCAAAATGGGTTTACAAGTCGTGAAGAAGTGCTTAAAGTGCGGTGAAATAAATGTAGACGAAGCACATATGTTTTGGCGGTGTCCCTCCATCCAAGTCTTCTGGGAAAAAGTGGGCAAAACGATATCCAGTATTGTGGGGCACGAAATTAAGGTGAGTCTAGCGCTGGTTATTTTCGGAGTAATCTCAGATGAAGACTCCACAACTATCATTACTAAACAATATAAAACCCTTATTTTTTTGTTAATTTTATTGGCGCGTAGAGAGCTGTGTATTAAATGGATTTTACCTGTCTCACCTTTAGAATGCGAATGGCTCAATTCTATACATAGAATTGCAAAATTAGACAGGGCAACATATAACACGAAAAGAACAAAATTTTGGAGTATATGGGATAATTGGTGTAAGAATACATCTCCTTAAAAGGAATCTTTTGTATCATTCTTCTCTTTTTTTTTGTTGTTAAGTTTTTTCTTTATCTATGTTATTTTCCTTTTCATTCTTTTAAAAGCTTATTATTTAGTCATATGATTAAGAAACAGTAATGCAGGTTGTCAGGGACTGTCCAAGATGGATTGGCAGCCCTGGGCCGGTAAATCCGAATGCGCCTGTGATGGAGCAAGGATTCACAAAGAGACTTGCTCGTAAGCAATCTTCTCACAGTCGTAATTAATTTGTACTAAACTTTGTAATGTCCTATTAACAATGCACAAACACGACATTTGTTATCTAGGTAACGCTTGCCTATGTGTTTTCTACTAACAAATAACTCTTGTCTAATCCAAAATGGCTGCTAAAACGCGGGAACTCTACTGCGCATGTGTCAACCATATCACGTGGTATGACGTCTTTCTTTGCTTGGAGGGAATTCTTTGCTTCTGGTCAGTGTATGCTAAAATGGCCGCTTTAATGTTCTCACATGCTAAGCTTACACATTGTCGCAATTAATAATGTGGTATTTTAACGCTACTAATGCGGGATAGACATTGATAATTAAATGGGATTAGAGTAGATATAGGAGGTATACAGTGCAAACATTTATTTGTGATTCTAATGTTTTCTTCTTTGACTTTTCTATTAGTTCGTAAATGGGCCTGAATTGGTTAAACTGCAGCTTGAAAACCCCATGTGATCTGCACATGCGCTCTGAAAGCTAACAAGAGGAAGCGATGAAGTCAACTTGGAAGATATCCAAGGCCACGACCCGTTGCACAAGTTCATCTGAAATGTACTACCAGCCGATACAATTGTATACACTTTGTATTACAGAATCAATGGGAAACGGGTGGGAAATAAAGCAAATGTATTAATTGAGAGGGGCGGTATTTTAAAGACAATGGGCTTAAGAAAATGAACTAAATTGACATGGTGTGAGGATCAACCCCCTGCCCCTGTCCAATCAGAACTAGTGGCCCCATAATTTTGAAACATTAATGGGAGGTACATGGGCGTAGAAGGGTATAATAGATATAGAATTAGCTAATTAGTTAGCTCGAGCTCAAGTGCAGATGACACACTGCATAAGCTCAGGCTTAAGCGCTGACAGAAACAGAAGAGCAGGCGTACAGAACGAGCTGATCGATTGCAGACTGAACTGCTGTCCAAGAGGTCCTGAGGTGGGGGCGGCGGATTCCATTAGAAGGAAGACACGGAGGAATCGAGGAGGAACGAAGTATCAGAGAGGGGAACGACGCAGGCGTCGTTGGTAGAGAGGTCACCTATCCTGTCCTGAACCTGGTCCGGAGGTCTTTGGTCTTCATCTTTCCGGGAACCCATTTCCAACTCCTTGTCCAAGGGGTTTAGTTCTCACACTTCTAGGTAACTATAAAGCAAAACTTTAGAGAATACTGCTGTCTCTATCTCCTCCTTTCTGAGGGACCGTCATTTGTGATTATTAGGTGATCTATAACGAGAGTGCTTCCTCCTTGGTATATGATTAAGTGCCATGTGTCTTGTATTTTACTCTGCTAAATATTTAGATAAACATTTTAAAATTTTCTGAGTCAGTGGTTATTTCAGTTTTATGAATTGTATTGTATCTTCTCATTTTAAACTTCCCAATTATCAAAGGGTCCATTGGTAAGTCATTACTCTTCAATCGGAAAGGTAATTGGTAGCAGGGATTTTGATAAGAGTACAACTGACCCCACCAGTGGAAATTGATAGCGTAGAATGAATGAATGGGCCCAGGGGAGTATTCTGTGTATGAATGCGTGTTGCTAGTAACCCGCTGGATCAGTTTTCTGGTTATCAGAGGATGGTTACACTTTGTTAATTGGGTAATGAGAATTTAATTTTTATAAACTAACATCCGTTTGTTCAAAAGTTTTGTTTTATGTTGTCTAGAAATCCCCAGGGAAATTTGAATAACGGATGGTAAGTGGAAGCCATACTGCAGTGAGGTTATCTGTCAGGCAGAGTTAGTACTGAAAAGTTAAGCAGGGCTTTCAGTACTTGTTAGGGACTCTGTGTGTGTGTGAGTGACAGCAAAGGAATACACTGGTAAAAATTTGATGTTATATCACCTAGAAAGGGTAACATTGAAGAAGTAACAGGTATTTTTGAAGCTAACGTGAAGAGTAAACGGAAGGGTTTTACTAAGTATGAGAAAATCTATCCTTTAATTTAGAGAAACTGGCACGATAGCGAATGTTTTATGTTGTTACTGAAATGTAATGAAAAAGTATTAAGAATTACAGTTAGCGTACGAATTTGTAAAGGGAGGGTCAGCAGTAGGAGTAGAAGCTGACATCACAAGTGCCGCGCTGGGATTGGTTGGAACAGCGGGCGTGGAACGACTCTTGTAAAGGAGGGGTCAGTAGTTAGGAGTAATACTGACATCACAAGTACCGCGCTGGGATTGGCTGGAACAGCGAGGGACAGAGAAGCGCAGATTGTAAAGGAGGGGTCATCAGACAAGACGTCACAGAAAAGCCGCGTAAGGATTGGTTCCGAGACAATTGTAAGCTTGAATTTGATTGGTTGTCAGTATAGAAGTCGAAATCTTAGTGGATGGTGGAGATTGTATGTGGAAACGTGATCCGACTTTGACAGGAACCCGTCCAGACAGGAGATTTTTAGGATTTGTAGAATATAATTTTATACATAGATATTTACCCAAAATGTACGGAGAAAAGAGAAAAATGTCATTTTTACAAAATATCAAGAATTATTTTAAGAAAGATAAAACGATCAAAACTAGAGAAGGAATTATCATTCCACCAGCAAAAACACCTGCATCATTCATGATGATGGAGAGAGGTTATCATACTTGTATATGGTTAGAAAATTGGATAGAATATACAAAAGATGATGGAATATTAGCTTTCCCCAAGAATGGTACTTTCAACGGGAGAGTTCTACAAAACTTAAGAATAAGAATGAATGAAATAGAACCCAGACCAAGATTAACACAGTACGAAGCCCTAGAAGAATGGGAAACAGAGGCATTTGAACGTGACAGACCCAGAAGCAATAGGGGCTATAGGGGATTTTTCCATAGACACCAAAATGAGTCAAGAGAAAGTCATATGAAGCAGTGGAGATGAGCAATGCTTACCGAGGGTTTGTATCCAGTATTCATGACAGAAGAGCCGTTAGGGAGTAAATGCAAAGAAAAGACTAAACATATGACAGGGTTTGGAGATTCTGAAGATGAATTTATGGAAGAAATATTAAAGAACCCTCCACCATATCAGGAAGGGTCAAGTGGATGTTCACCCAGTGCACCAATTCTGAGGACACCATTGGTACCTCAAGTACTGCATAATCCACCAGTCAATAGGGTACTTCAGGATAAAGAAAGAGAGGCTTTAGACAGAAATAGAGCAGAATTGATACAGAAAATCACGCTGTTAAATGTACATCCTGATTCTCTAACTATACCAGTAACCATTGGTCCCGTAGTTCCTTTATATAATGACAAAGTAAATTACCCGAAACCTCTAGTTATGCCTACACCTGTAGATATTCCTAAAACTGAAGCTGTAATAATTGATGATCACATCAGTGATTGTGAATCTATGATTTCACTAATGGATTTGCCTATTCGAGAATCTGTAAACAGTACTCCTAGAAGAACCACACCTGGTTGCTCAGAGGATGTAAATATAATAACATCTTCAGGAACTAAAAGTGCCACCCTAGTAACACCAGAAGATTTAGAAAGGTGGGCACAGGGAACAGACAGACAAAGTTCACCCCCAAAGATCATGGACCTCTACAAATTAAAAGTCGAGTTAGAAGAAATGATAGCAGGAAATGTAGGAATAGATCGTCTAAATACTTACAATGAAGAAGAACTATTGTTCGTATGTAGGAGCATAACTAGAAATGTAAAGATATTTCATGAGAAATTATCAGATTTGGCCTTAAAAATGGGAATTGAAATAAGGAAGTCAAAAGTGTTGCAGAGACCATATAGAGCAGAATTTACTGACAAAGATTTAGAAAATATGAATACATCTGGAAGGAAATTACAAGTGAAGGAATTAATGTCAGTATTGCAGAAATGGGGAGAACTGGATAAATGGAAAACCAGATGGACAAAGAAAAAGGAAGAGGAACGTTTCAGTAGAACGACTTCTGAGTATTTATTGAAGGAAACAGGGAAAGTAGAACAGATGTACCCGATGCGGGAGGTGCCAGGAGGAGGCTACGTCCATGTCCCATGGAGTAGGCAAGATATTTTGTCATTTACGAATGATTTCCCAAAGTTGAGAGAAAAACCAGTTGAATGGTACAAGCAGGTTGAAAGGTTTGTGAAGGTTTCAAAGGTTTTGATGAAGGACTTAGATGGTTTGTTCGACATAGTGGTACCTGCTGATTTATGGACAGATTGTAAAATTACAGTTGATTGGCCTAGTGAAGAATATCCTAGGGATCCGAAGACAGGTGCCCCATCAAATGATGTGATGAAGAAATATCACCAGGTGATAACCTATTTGAAAGGGAAAATTCCACCAAAAGAAACAGATTGGGTGAAAATAGATAGGACGACCCAAGAAGCAAATGAATCAGTACATTCCTACTATGAACGTCTATTACAGGTGTTCAAGCAGTATAGTGGGTTTGAAGATATTGGAGACAAAAATATGAGCCAGTTTGTCTACCGTTTTGTTTACGGTCTAAAACCAGAGATTTGTCAGATGATTAAGCAGCACATGTTGTGCTGGCAAGGGAAGCCCAGAGATGAGATTCTGAAATATGCTAAGTATTGTGGGGATGATATCGAAGACAGGCACAAGAAACTACAGGAAAAAGTAATGTGGGCACAAGTGAAAATGGCTGAACGACAGGGAATTAATTTAGATAATCCAACAGAAACTCAGGGAAAAGAATCTGGAGTGAATGGTGACACAGGCAATGGTGGGAAGGTAAGAGGACGAATGAGTAGAGAAGAGGCTAAAAAGAAATTTCCTTGTCATGGATGCGGAAAGTTGGGACATTGGAAGAACGAATGTAAAAAGATTCAAAGTAATAATGGCCCAAATCATAATTTAAATCCACAGACACAGAATGACTCAACGCAGGGTGTAAATCTTCAAAGTCAGTTGCCACCTGCTCCTATACAGGGTAATGTTAGCAGAGCAAAGCACGGTACAGACATCGGATATCAAGGAGGAAGTGGTAAGAATGAATATGTAACTTCACAGTTTCTTTTACAGGATGATTTTAGTCCATCTAGTTATCAATGACGGTGCCTAAGAGAGGGGGAGAAGGAGTGCGTACTTGGCGCATCCTTACCGGTAGATCAGTCAGGTCCATATGTTGAAGGGAAAATAAAAGGTAATGATATCACCTTTCTTTTGGACACTGGTGCTACCAGATCTACTGTAAGAACAGCAGACATCCCAGACCTTCCTCTCTCTGGAGAAGCCATCCAAGTTGTAGGTGTAGCAAATCAAAAGATTAGAACACCCCTTACAGAACCAATGGAAGTAAGAATCGGAAACGTCCGGGAAATGCACCAATTTGTAGTGTGTGATTCAAGTCCAGTAAATCTATTGGGCAGAGACTTGTTGTGCAAAATGAACTGCACTATTTTCTGCACACTGGATGGTGTTGCAGTACAGACCCCGGATGAAGATCATGTTTACTAATTCATGATAGCCAAACAAGGTACAGACATAGATGAAATGTTCTCCTTGATAACAAAAGATGATTTACCCGAAGAGTTAAAAACTACAGTGAGCTCAAAAGTATGGGATTTTACTGGAAAAGAAGTAGGTCTAATGGCAAATATAGACCCAGTCAAAATAACCGTAAAAGAAGGCGCAATTTTCCCAAATACTAGACAGTATAAAATGAGTGCTGAAGTAAAAGCAGGAGTTATTGACGAAATTGAAAGAATGGTAAAACAAGGCATATTAAAAGAAGTGTTGAGTAGCCCTTGTAGTTCACCAATCATGGGATTGAAGAAGCCAAGTGGGAAATATAGGATTGTTCAGGATTTGCGGAAAATTAATAAAATTGTGGTACCTTGTTGTCCCATAGTACCAAATCCTGCAGTAATTCTATACCAGATACCCTGGAATGCGGAATGGTTTACGGTGATTGATTTGTGCCAAGCATTCTTTTCGATTCGATTGCATCCAGACAGTCAGTATTTGTTTTCGTTCAAATTTGAAAATCATGTTTATGTGTGGAATCGTGTTCCTCAGGGGTACACAGAAAGTCCTTCCATCTTTAATCAGATACTGAAAAAGTGCCTAGAGAAGGTGGTGATGCCTAGGAACTCAGTCTTGGTTCAATATATAGACGATTTACTAATCGCATCTAGAACCTATGACGATTGTGTCACTGATTCGATTGTACTACTCAACCATCTGGCTGAGGAAGGTCATAAAGTATCACCTGAAAAGTTACAGTTTTGTACAACCACAGTTAAGTATCTGGGACATCAAATTGAGAGAGGCAAGAGAAGAATAACATCTGAGAGAATAAAATTAATTAAGCAAATGAAAATGCCAGTAACACAAAGAGAAGTGAGAATGTTTCTTGGAATAGTAGGTTACTGTTGACAATGGATTATAGGATTCTCACTACTAGCAAAGCCTTTAATTCAGTTAACGAAAAAGAAAGCAAAGGACCCAGTTGACTGGGATGATGAAAGTGCCAATGCATTTGTAAAATTAAGAAATGCTTTGCGTGAGGCACCTGCCCTGGGCATGCCTGACTATACAAAAGAATTCACATTATTTTGCTATGAAAGAGAAAATTGTGCACTTTCAGTCTTAACGCAAAGACATGGACTGGACAGACGTCCTATAGCATATTTTTCTGCTACTTTAGACCCAGTAGCCGCAGCATTGCCAGGCTGCTTAAAAGCAGTAGCTGCTACATGTATGAGCATTGAACAAAGTGAGTCAATAGTAATGGGATATCCTGTTACAGTGTTTGTCCCACATGCAGTTGTAATACTGTTGACGAGAACTAGAACTCAGCATCTCACACCTAGTCGGATGACAAGGTATGAGCGAATAATTCTTGGAGCTGAAAATGTGACTATAGAAAGGTGCACAGTTGTTAATCCAGCTACACTGTTACCAGATCCAAATTGCGAAGAAGTTAGGGATGAAACAGAACATGACTGTTTACAGGTCACAGAATTGTGTACCAAACCGCGCCCTGACATACAAAAAATGCCTCTTAAAAACCCAGACAGGGAGCTGTTTGTGGACGGATCATGCCTCCGGCATGAAGATGGCAAATTAAGTGCAGCTTATGCTATATGTGAACTTTCTGGAATAGTCGAAGCATCCTATTTGCCAGGAGTCAAATCTGCACAAGTAGCCGAATTAATTGCTTTGATCAAAGCCTCCAAAATTGGGAAAAATGTAAAGGTAACCATATTCACGGACAGTCAATATGGGTACGGGGTTGTGCATGATTTTGGTCAACTGTGGATGCAGAGGGATTTCATGACCTCTTCAGGATCCCCAATCAAAAATGGGCAGTTTGTAAAGGAATTATTGGAGGCAATACAATCACCAAAAGAATTGGCAGTGGTGAAATGTGCCGCACATCAGTCAGGAGATGACTGGGTGGTAGCCGGTAACAGATATGCAGATTTAATTGCTCAACACTGTGCCAGAAACAGACTGTCAGTAAACAGAAAAGTCGAAAGAATGGGAATCAGCTGCCAACTTATGTTATGTACAACACCTGAAACATGGAATGATGTGAGACGATTGCAGGATGAGGCTGAGGAGAGTGAAAAAGATGTTTGGACAAAAATAGGATGTACTCGAAGAACAAATGATGATGTGTGGGTCTATACAGATGGCAGACCAATCATGCCTGATTGTCTGATTTCACAAATGGCTAGAATGTATCACGGAGACACACATGTAGGGAGAGATGCCATGATTCGACTTTTCAGACAAAATTGGTACAATCCAAAGTTTAGGGCTGCAGCAGAGAGTCTTTGCCAGAGGTGCTTAACTTGTCAAATGTACAATCCAGGAAGAAAAAGTAATTGGGTTGGGAAAAATAGGAAAAGCAGAAGGTCCATTTGTGAGACTGCAGTTAGATTTCATTCAGTTACCACCATGTAAAGGGCTAAAATACGTACTTGTCATAGTATGTCTGTTTTCAAGGTGGGTGGAGGCTTACCCTACTAGGAGGAATGACAGCATAACAGTTGCAAAGTTATTGTTGCGAGAACTCATTCCACGGTTCGGTTTCCCAGTAACTTTGGAATCAGATAGGGGAAGTCACTTCAATAACGATGTAATTCGAGTAATCTGTGAAGCATTTAACATCGAACAAAAATTGCACTGTGCATATCGCCCAGAGGATTCTGGAGTGGTTGAACAAATGAATGGCACAATAAAATCAAGATTGTCAAAAATGTGTGCATCTACATCGTTAGATTGGCCAGATGCATTGCCTCTTGTCCTAATGGGACTCAGAAGCATTCCTGATAGAAATACAGGATTGAGTCCGCATGAAATCATCATGGGACGAGCAATGAGACAAGCACATGTACCTGGAAATAAACTGCTGAACAAAACTGATGATATGGTTCTAGATTATTGCAAGGGATTGGCTGACCTAGTGCGTTCTGTCTCTCACCAGGTTGGAGAAGACGCAGTATCCAGGCAGCCTGAACAAGAGCATGATCTGAACCCTGGAGATTGGGTGGTAGTGAAGCATCACACCAGAGAAACGTGTCTATCACCCAGGTGGGGCGAACCTCGTCAGGTTATATTGGTGACAAACTCAGCAGTGAAATGTGCAGGTTTACCTAATTGGATTCATGTAAGCCGTACCAAAAGGGTGCCAGCTCCTGAAGAAAAAGGTCCTCAGTCAGCATCAATAGCTGAGGAAGCTGAAGGTTGGACAACTGAAGAATCGCAAGTGATAGATTCTGGAATAGTTGACGAAGAACAACCGAGCACAAGTCAGGACTGGATACCTGTGGTTGAGATACCTGAAGTCTTTATCAAAACAAGGAGCAGAGCTCTATTGGAAGAATTTAGTGAGGACCAGATAGGTGTAGAAGAACGAGCTCAGGATAGGGAGGTCAAAGCTACAAAAGAACCTGAGCAGGACCAGATAGGGAAAGGAAATTGGGCTCAAATCAACAACGGAGCAACGATATTTGAGCAGGGACAGTCAGGTTTAGAAGAATGCGGTCAGGCTGCAGAAGTACAAAGTGCAATAAGCCCTGATCAGGACCAGTTAGGACAAGAAACTAACGTTCCGGGAGAAGAAAATCCCGAAAACATTGAATACGAAAAATTCAAGCAAGAAGATGACAAACCTGAACAAGGTCAGTTAGCAGAATTACACATTCAGGCAACAGAAGAAAAATCAATAAGACCTGAACAGGAACAGACCAAATGGGAAACTGAAGTTGAAGAAAACCAAATTGTGCCACAGCTTGATAATAAAGGAATTGTTAGAAAAGACTCGGAAGGCGAAAATACAGTGCAACCCAAGAAAGCCAGAAAAGGTGATCATTGGCCTAGTGTCGTCAAGAGAGTGAAGTATCATATCGCAACACGAAGTGAAGATCCAGGACAAGTAAATGAAATAACAAGTTTATCTGGGAAAACAAGTGGGACTGAAAAACGAAAAAGTAAAAGACTGAAAGTCGTGAATAATAAGTTCAAAGGTCCTGATTGGACTTATATAATTCTTGAAGATTGCGAAAGTTCTGAAACAAGCGAAAGTGGTGACGAAGGAACAAGTGCAGAACTGACGTATGAAAAAGAAGTGAAACCACCTTGATAACTCTAAAATTCCAAAAGAGAAGAAGAAAGAAGAGAAATCTTTTTAGTAAAATGGCTGAGGACGGAGTCTCTGGGAAACCGAAACGAAAATGTTGCAAAAGATGCTGTGCTATATGCATATGTAGTCTGGTAGTGGTACTTATAGTATGGTTAGTTCTGATTGTAGCAATTCCTTACCTTATGTTAATGGATAAAAAGAATAACAATGATTAAAGGAAGGATAGATAACATGAAAAGTGACAGAGTAGAACTAGAAGCAGAGGGTGAACCAGATTTTCATCACATGGTAACAGACAACGATACTAGCTTAAACGTTTTTACTAAATTATTATTTCAGTATGTAGATACCATGGATGTTAATGACTGTTACGTCTGTATGAAGTTACCTGAATCAGTAGCAGAAGGTTTGACCTATCATCATTTGCTTTTAACTTATGGCATATCTTGTAGCGTGTTAAGTAGTTTATTTTATAGAACAGGGAGACTTCAGTATTATTATTCAAACACAAATGTGATATTTTCAGAGGTTCCTATTCGAAAGAAATTGAACCCAGTGCTTAGTAGTCAAGATGCACAGTTTATGGGAGAATTTATCTTAACAATGAAGTCAATAGATATAACACATGCACATAGAAGCAACTTAACATGTTCATTACGTGAAGAAGAGAAGGTATTTTTAAACTTAGTTGAAGATAGAAGACAGAATTTCCAATGGAAGGCATCAGAGCATAAAGTTCAACTTCCACCTTGGGCTGAGAAAGAGGGTATTTATACACCTGGCAAGGCTCAAGCTGCTATGGCTCTAGATTTTGAAAAGACAGGGAAAATTTGTCATCATAGATTAAAAACTGAATATAACAATGTTTTTATTGGTACCAGTGTATGTGAACATAATTTCTTAATTCTTGGAGGTTGGGGACTAAAAAGAGGAACAGATGCAGTTTTTCCTGGAATATATTATGTGTGTGGGAATATGGCTTACTTTAGGCTTCCTGCATGGTGGTATGAAAGTTGTTATTTTGGAATAGTTTTTCCAAAAGTATACCACATAAAAGGAAACACTGGGAACAATGAAAATGCTGGTGAATTAACACGTAGTAAGAGAGCTAGTTTTTCAGAAATATTAGGAGATATATTTGGTGTATTGATACCTTCAGTGGGAGTAATTTTGAACTCAAGGAGAATATGTAAATTGTCTACAGTGGTTGATCGTTTATCAACGGATACTGCTGGAGGTTTTCTAATGATTAATGCAGAAATGGTTGCGATTAGATCTATGGTCATGCAAAATCGACTTGCTCTTGACATATTATTAGCCAAAGAGGGCGGAGTCTGTACAATGTTGAAAACGAAACATTGTTGCACGTATATTCCTGACAAAAGTGCAGAAATTGGGACATATATAAAGAATATTACTAAACTTGAGAAGGAACTAAAACCACTGGAAGTTGATAGTGTATGGGAAAGATTGACAAATAGTATTGCGTCAATTGGCACCTGGTTTGCTAATGTAGGGAAAGGATTAATAGGTAAAATATTAGTACCATTAGTAGGAATAGCAATGACAATATTGTCAATAATGATATGGTGTAAATGTTGTAAAAAGAAGGAAACATATAAGGTAACAGGAAGAGGAAAGAAACGAAAGTTTGATGAAATTGAATTAGAAGACATGAAAAGTGAAATATACAAGAAATTGAAGGGAAAAGACAAGAATAGACAGTGTAAAAATGAAAATGTGACAGAAAATTGTTAAGTTGGCATCTGGTTGTGGGTATTTTGATGGCTCAGAAACGCCATCACCAGTAGTATTGGAGAAAAAAGGAAAGCGGCTAGGCCAATAGAGGGCCCGAGATGTTATACATTTCCTCCGTAAAAGAGTGATTGGACTCCTCATACATTGTATGCCCGAAAAAAGGTCGAAAATCCATTTTCATCTCCATACTTTAACTGCTTTCGACAAATGAGGACGCACAAAAAAATAAACTAAGAGTTAATAAATGACGTAATTGATGAAAAATAAATATTGATGAACTTCGCAACATGTGTTAAATATTGATGATTATTGAAGAAGAAACCTTCACGTTTCAAAAGCTAAGTGCGACCGGAGTCAAAAGACGGATATGTGTCTCTGACAAATAGTTCTTTTCATATTATTCAATAGTGCAATTCCACAATTCCAGACATTGCACTTTTTCACCGAGACGCACATCGAAGAACCTCAGTTCACAAATTGATATAACTTATTAATAAAAGGAGTGCTCAGCGGTAATACCAATAAGTCTTTTACCAGCTACCATGTCTGGTGGCCTGACATCTGATACCAGTCAAAATGAAGGCTGCATTATGTACCAGTGTAATCATATTATCAGTTTGTCTGGAAGACCCAGAATATCGAGGCAAAGTTAAATTAGAATATTGATGAAAGGAATATGCTGTTCTCTGTTGAGAAAGGATAAACATTTCTTTACAGTTTGACTTGCCAAAAGCATGTGCTAGTAACTTTTTCTACTTTTTCCTTAAAGGACAGACTGGGATCAAAATACATGCCTAGATTGCATATGGTATTAGATGAACTAGAAGAGAACCTATAGTAGCAGGCCAGAAAGATGGATTTCATGTATTCAGGTTGTTGCTGGTGTTAAGGAGCTCCATCTTAGCTGGATTAAGTTTCAGTAAGTGAGATGCCATCCAAAAGCATACTGTTACTAAGATGTTGGTGAAAGAATATTTTTTTAAGAGTGAGTGATTCTTTATTGTTTAAGTAAATTAAAACCATAACAATATATCAATAAAACTAAGTATGTTACAACAAGTATAATATACATCTTAAAAGTTTGATTTACCAATAATACAGTGAGAGGAAAGGAAGTAATACGTAGTCAAATATCCAACTTTTTTCCATAAAGTGCTATTGTGCTTTTCCTATCCTATCATCCGTAACCCTCGACCCCGACCCCACTGATGCGCTACTGATGGGTCGAATTCAAGGTTCGGACTAACGGCCCCAGGGACACTCTGGCACTCACCACCCTTCGGATCCCTTGTGGGCCCCGTTGCGGGACTGAATTCGCTGAACGAAGGAAGCGGTGCAGAGTCGCCAAGCAGACAGCGATCCCCGCAGCCTGAAAATGCCTGATTCCAAGATGGCCACGCCGACAAGAAAAACGGCAACCAGAATCGCTCTGGGGATAATCGTCCCAGTAAGTACTTCGGCGAGTGATTCAATACCCCCATGGGTCAGCCTATGACCCGGTCCAAGTGTGGCGCGACCCCCCCTACCAATAAAGACCTTGATCTGGCTAAGTTCCATTCTTCTCATCTGTGCCTGACTCCATGATGGCCGCCATGGCCTCAAAATTGGCACCCTAAAAAAAACGCTCAGTCTCGATCCCAACTACGCCGAAGAGCCCCCTTCCTTTGCACACTCGTGAAAACAACCTAAATTGAGTCTGATGCAGCGCAAAAACCCCTGCATGCCAAGACCGACCTCTCTAGGTGCTGTGCCTCTCCGGCGCCAACCACAAGATGGCCGCCCAGGGCTCCGAATCCCAAGTTGACAACAATTAGCCCCACCGGTGAGTGACAAACCTTCCAACAACCTGAATTGAGCCTGATGCAGCGCGAAAACCCTGCATGCCAAGACCGACCTCTCTAGATGCTGTGCCTCTCCGGCGCCAACCACAAGATGGCCGCCCAGGGCTCCGAATCCTAAACTGACAACAAATAGCTCCACCGGGGAATGACAAACTTTCCCCCTTGGACACGACCTCAACGCTGATCACGGCCTGACCTTAAAATCAGGGGTATCGCGACCCCTCCCTGCACGATGTGACCACCCTCCTCACACCCTAGGTGCTGCACCTCTCAACGTCCCGCTAGCAAGATGGCTGCCCGAGGTTCCGATCCCCCCCAGACAGCGAAAATTCCTCCGGTGAGCCGCAAACTCCCACTATAGCGGTGACCCATGTCTCACCCTGAATACCACCCAATTTCTGTGCCGCACCTTGAGAATCTCCCAAATTTGTAATGTGCAGAGCGCCTGAACTCACCCGAGACTAATTCTTTAAACTGCGCCTCGCCTTGACCCTCCGGCCACATCATCTATTGTGACATAAGCCCGCGCACCCTTGAGGCTACCAACCCCCCATCACTAAAGTACTGGGCCCTAAGTTGGTCTCCCGAGGCACACATCTTACACCATCTAACTCCCCACATAAGCAATTTTCTAACTTCCCGCACACAGTGGTGACCCCAGCAATCCCCACCGCACGCGCCTCAATCCGCCAGCACCCCCGAGCCTGCTCTCAATAACTAGCCCTAGAATATTAACACAAACCTCTGCATCACTCCCATTCTACCATCTTAAGACGGCTCTGGATACTCTCTACCGCCTTCCCCAAAGGGAACCTGCCCCCGTCGTACCTAGACACTATGCCTTCCGCCACATCAGCCCACACCTTCCCCTCTTTTGCAAACCACTTAAAACCACACGGCCCAAACTCCTTCTCGATCAGCTTCCCACCTAACCTCTCAACCAAAGCGAAAAAAAACTTTAAGCAAAAACTGATCAGACAACATCCGGAATCACTATTCGCAGACACCTACCATTTCTCCTCCAAAGATCAGGTAAAAATGGATCTCATCTTCCACACTAAAAGACCCGAAATATGGAACTCCATCCTCAGATCGCAGCTCACTATTTCCAAAACTACCAACACCCCACACAGCTGCAAGCTGACACTTTCCACTCCAAACCGCACAAGACGTACTGGAAATACCACTGTGACCATCTACTCCAACGGCACAGTCCTGATACAAGCCAATAACAACAATCTAGAGTCCTTTGACGCTCTTTTCCCCTCTCTCCGGACTTCCCACTCTCACGCACTCCCCCCCTTCCCGCCCCTAGTCCTCCCCCTGAAGAACCGGGCCCACCTTCAGAACCCATCCAGCCTTCCGGCGCTCCCTAGCTACCACACACACCCTTTGCCACGCGACATCACCTGCACCACCCCTAGAGAGAACAAGACCTCCATACTTCCCCCCACCGGCTCTCACCACCACCCGCCACCCGCCACCTGCCCCCCTTCCACACCAATCCACCCCGAACAACCCTAACTCACAATCTCTGACTCCCATCTTCCTCCCTAAACCCACATACAATAAAACACCAACACGACCCCGGCCACCCTGCACTCACGGCCCGCCCAGTACCCACACGGTCAACACAACCACAAGAAGGCAACACAACAACACGAGTCTCTCCCCACCAGGTCTAGCATACCCACCCAGGACCCTCACCGATACCCCACCGACTTAGAGACTAGGCAGCGACTCACCCTGCTGGAAACCCAGATAGCAACCATAATCCAGGGTGTTAGCAAAATCCTATCCAGCCTCTGCGCACCCGCTCCTTCCCCACCCTTACACAACTAAGGCCTCCCAAGGCTCCCCACCAGAGTTGGATCTCTACCCCCCTCTCCTATCTGACACACAGACCCAAAAGAACTAGAGATGCAATGTCTGAGAGTGAAGCGGCAGACCTCGCCTCCTCGTACGATAATCCTACCCCTGTCACCCCACAATCCAAAATCCAGGTGATCACCTGATTAGGAAGAGACCAGGCCCCTCTGAAATCCCCCAGACCCCCGGCCACCCGCACTATCATCCCGATGGCCCCCCAAACGAAGAAACCCAAAACAGAAATGACCCCCACTAACTGCATGCTTATAAACTGCAGATCAGCCACCAAACATGCCACTGAGCTAGAAGAATCCATCCTCACCCACGACATAGACTTAGCATTCATCACCGAAACTTGGCTAAATGATTCCTCCCTACCACTGCTGGACACTCTCGTCCCCCCAGGCTTTGCAATCACCAACAAAGATAGAAAAGACCAAAGAGGAGGAGGCATAGCAATCATCCACAGAGACAATATCTCAGTGACGGAAACAGACTCTTTCAACTACAACTCCTTTGAAAGCCTCACCGTCAACATCAACACTAGCAACAACAAAACACTAACCTGCCACCTTATCTACCACCCCCCAGGCAACTCCTCCACATTCACTGAACACCTGTCTGACCTGATTGCTCACTGCTCCCTCCGAGATGCGAATAACCTCATTCTGGGCGACCTCAACCTACACTGGAATGAAGAAAACAACCTGCTAATCCATAACCTGAAGGAGCTGTTACACAACAACAACCTTACCCAACTCTGCACAGAGGAAACCCACAACAAAGGAGCAATACTTGATGCCATTATCGCCAAACGTGACACAGTCACGATAAATCACACCCTGCCCGTAGATTGGTCAGATCATCACCTCATCCTCTTCCACCTCACCCAACCGATCACTCTCCAACCCCCACCAAAGACCACTCCGAATGGACCAGAAACCTCTCTCAGATCAACATGACTGACCTGGAGGAAAGGGTTAACTCCCTCCTCACTACTTCCACGGATGATCTAGCCACTACAGAACTCACTGCCCATTACAACACTACCTTGACATCCATCCTAGACCAAGTAGCCCCCCTGAAACTAAAAAAACCCAGGAACATCCCATCTAGATCCTGGTTCAACACGGACATTAACAATGAACGGAGACAACTTAGAGCTACAGAAAGACTTTGGAGAAGCAAACCCTCCACTAGCCTACTCGAACAACTCAAAGCAGCTCGAAGGAAGTACAAAAAACACATCTGCAGTGAAAAATCCGCCTTTTTCTGCTCCGCCCTGGACAACGCAAAGAACAGACCCAACGAACTGTTTAAAATCATCAAGCAACAAATCTCCAAGCCCCCCGAATCCTCTATGCAGGCCTCCAAGGAATTGTGCGTAAACTTTGCCAACTTCTTCGCACAAACTTTTTCCAAGATTGAGCTCTCTCTAGACATCAACACCAACCCCGCCTACAAAAGCCTGTCTCCAGCGACAATTGAAAGCACATGCTTGCACCCTTCAACCCCATCCCGGAAGCTGAGATCCTCAAGCTTATCTCCACCTCCAAGCCCGCCTCCCACGTCCTCGACCCTCTACCCACCCAACTGACCAAAAAAATAAAACTCTCTATAGCCCCGTTCTGGTGCAGGATCATTAACAGCTCCCTGAGAACCGGCAGCATACCTGACTGCCTCAAAGTCGGCCAAATCACGCCACTACTAAAAAAACAGGCCTTGACTCCAAGGACCTGAATAACTTCAGACCCGTCTCCAATCTCCCCCTCTTATCCAAAATCCTCGAAAAATGTGTCCTCTCACAATTGACTCAACACATGGACAACATCAACCTTCTGGATCCCCACCAATCGGGGTTCAGAAAAGGATATAGTACCGAGACCGCAATCCTCAACATCACAGACGACATCCATAAATCCCTCGATTCCGACCAATGCTGCCTACTCATTCTCCTGGACCTATCGGCAGCATTTGACACGGTTGATCACCAACTACTCATCAAGGCCCTACAAGAAAGGGTAGGTGCTGAGGATGTGGTCTTACGCTGGTTCTCCTCCTTCCTACACAACCGTTCGCAAAGGATAAAAATCAAAAACTCTTCCTCCGACCTACACCCCGTCAGCAGGGGAGTACCACAAGGTTCAGTGCTCTCACCACAACTGTTCAACATATACATGGAACCCCTCACCACCATACTTAAAAACGCTAACATCCCCTTCCACCTTTAGGCTGATGACACCCAGATCTATCTAGAACTCTCCTCCATAGATGACATCATCAAACTAAACAACACTCTAAAAGAAATCCAATACTGGCTGTCTCTAAATCACCTAAAACTTAATCAAGAAAAAACGGAGATCCTCCTCATCTCCAACAAAGAAGAGAACCCTCAAATTGCAGAATGGCTAAATGCTTTGGACGCCCTCAACGGTAATCTCACTCTGGCAAACTCCGTAAAGCACGCAAACAAAAAACCGCTGCTAGGTCCTTCGCCGGAAACGCGCCCAAAATCTGGAACTCTATCCCAGCAGATATCAGAACTATCTCGTCCTTCACAAAATTCTAAAAACACCTTAAAGTCCTCTTCCTCAACCGCTCCCTCCCGAATGGATATCCGCCGCCGTAACGCAAGCCCCAACTCCGTTGCTCTCTGACTTTGTATTCACAACGACCTACCTCAGTTCAACCCAAGACATTGCGCAATCATCGAGGTTACCTCAGGACTCACGTACTACCTCAATATTGCACAGAGCTCTTGGACTTTCCGAACCTCTGTGCTTAACACTGCTCTATTTTTATTTCTCTTGCGAAAAATTGTTGTAAAGCGCTCCGATACCCCGGGTCCGGCCAGCGCTATATAAAACTCCTTAAATAAAAATAAAATAAAAAATAAATATTGTTTCTAATTAATTTCTCATACAGATCAAAATATTTTACCAGTTTACAATTAAGCTGTGGGTCATTCGGGTCGAGACACTTTAGTACTGCAGATCTGCAGGTGCGGCTGCCCCTAATGTTAAGTTTTTTTTTGCAATAAAAGCCGATTTGATTTTAAAACTGGGCATATGCCTATTAGATGGACGAAGTCCTGCTTTGATGCTCCACAAAGGCTGCATGACATTAGTCTGTTATATTTCCATCTTGGTTGGTCAGCATTGGACGGTAGTGATCAAAGACATATTGCTAATAGCTTTCTATTTAAATGTAGGGAGTATGTCATTCCCAAGTATGTTACAGGTTGAAATACTGAATACGATTGTAAGACCATCCATGCATGGGCACATTTGCTAAATATGATTTTGTTTTCGATTAGCGAGTGCCTTTTTGCCGCTTTGTTCAATGTTTGTCGGAATGACGGAAATTATAAGTTCTGTTGCCTGAGGCCTGTCATGTTCGTAAGCTTTATAGATGACTGAAGGCACTTGGTATAGGATGACTGGGGGTCAACTTCTTGTGCCTTCCAGAGAGCATTGTTAAGTGGATTTTGAAGGTTTAACCAGATTTTGTTCCATGATTTTATTGATACATATCTTCTCTCTAGATGTTGCTGCTGCAGTACGAATTCCAACCGGACCTGCGCCGGAGAGGAGTTCCGTGGTAGTCCGAATACTGGTTTATATGTCCTTATTTGAAGGCTTTCCAGAATCGCTGCGTCTTTTCCATGCTGGGCTTCACTTGTGTAGGCCATGGTTGACAAAAGTTTCGCTATAATGTCTTCTAACAATTGCATGAACTATGGTCCTTTTAGATCCTTTGCTATTGAACAGAAGGCATAAATTAGGCCATTTCCTTTTTAAATTCTCATTGTGTGTTTGAAAATTAAATCGGTTATCTATGTATAAGCCAAGGTACTTATAGTTGTTGACCGCCTCCAGATTTGTATAACCAAGTTAAAACGGTAGTTGTTTCTTGGTGCGACGACTTATGGTCATGACTTTTGGTTCTGTTGTGTTTATTTCTAGTAAACTTGCCTTGGCGAAAAATCCCAATTTGTTAATCACTCTTTGAAGGCCTACTCTTGTGTAGCTTAACAGAACTATGTCATCAGCATAGTACAGATGTTTAACAGGTAATGGACCCAGACGTGAAGGATGCGAAGTAACCTGATCTAGTTTTGGCGAAAGATCAGCCATAAGAAAGTTGAACTAGTGAGGTGCTAAAACACAACCTTGTTTTAGTCCTGCTTCAGTACGAATTTTTCTTGTGAGTCTCCTGCCATCAGCTATTTTAACTTGCATCCACGAGTTTGTATACAGTTGCATTATGGCTCTGAAAATTGGTTCTGGGAGACCCCACTGCCTTAGTTTGTTCCATAAGAGACCTGTTTACCCGGTCAAATGCTGCCTTAAAGTCTATAAAACATAAATGCAGATTTTTTCGCTGCCGCAAGCTCTTGTCTGTCATTAGGCCTAAGGCTAGAATATTTGTTTGGCCAAAGGCAGCATATAGATGAATAACAGTGGTGAATGCACCAAGGCCTGGGGCACACCACAGCTGATCTTTTTTGTCTGAGATATGAAGGGAGTTTGTGTGAAAATGTTTTCCTTCTCCATCAAGAAAGACTGAATCCATTTAAGTGTGATGCCTCCAATACCCACTTCTTGGTCAGAAGGATGGCATCATACGTAGTGTTGAAATGCCACTGAAATGTATAATAGGACAATGGCCTGACATCTTTGTCATCCATAAGCCTACATAGGTTGTCCAAGATTTAATTTATCACCAACTTGGTGCTTTGCCCACAAATGATGCCCATCTGGAAATAATCCAGTTTGACATTGTATTCAATTTAGACTTAATGGGCCCGATTCACAGAACTAACTTACGACAAAATCCTAAACTTACTACCATTTTGGTATTCACAGAATGAATTTACTCATTTTGGTATTCACAGAATAAACTTACTCATTTTGGTATTCACAGAAGACACTTACACATTTTGTGTAACTTACACATTTTGTGTAACTTGCTCATTTTGTGTAACTTACACATTTTGTGTAACTTACACATTTTGTGTAACTTACACATTTTGGTATTCACAGAAGGCACTTACTCATTGATGAGTAAGTGCCTTCTGTGAATACAAAATGAGTAAGTTAATTCTGTGAATACCAAAATTGTTGTAAGTTCATTCTGTGAATACCCAAATGTGTAAGTTCATTCTGTGAATACCAAAATTGTTGTAAGTTCATTCTGTGAATACCCAAATGTGTAAGTTCATTCTGTGAATACCCAAATGTGTAAGTTCATTCTGTGAATACCAAAATTGTTGTAAGTTTAGGATTTTGACGTAAGTTAGTTCTGTGAATCAGGCCCAAAGCTCGTGAAAAAAAAGTTTCAAAAGAATGTTTCCTATGTATGCGGAAAGTGAAAATTGAGTTGAAGTTGTTAGGCTTGCTCAGGCTTTAAGATGGCTTGTTTGAAATGGCTCAGCCATTGGCACTTTCCATGACAGAAGTGATTCTCATTGCTTAGATAACTGTTGAAAAATGTCATAGGTTGAGGGTCCCAAACAGGGCCAAGTAATTACATTACTCTGGCTGGGCACAGGCTGACAGGGAAGCCAGATGGCTACTAGACATTTTCCAATAGTTCATTTGTGGAGAGTTTTTTGAATTGTGCTAGCCTATCACTAAAGGAGGGCACCTGTTCATATAATGGTAACGATTTGGGTCAGAGTGTAGGGTCTTGGATTTTATGATCATGTTTCTTCTATTGTATTTCCCCCATATTGAACTTCTTTGAAACAAAATGTTTTCCTTAGTGCTAATGCATTAAAACGGTAATATTATTCACACAGAAAGTAATTTTCAAGTGGTTGTATTACTAAAAACATTTGAATTTATTCATGTTTTCACATTTTAGTGTAAGAAGCTATCCAAACAATGCCTCAGTTATATATATATATATATATATATATATATATACCTGATTGAGTCTTCGTGGTAGGCGAAGTCGGGAGTTTGTGGTTTGACCACGTTGTAGTAAATGTTTTTGGAGCATGAGATGGCTTTGCAGGGCCAGGACTGCACCGAAATCTATGGGGAGCTTTCAGCTTTACTGAAGGGTAACATTTTTTCAAAGCTCGGTGGTACCCCCCAGTCCTCCAAAGGAGGATGATAGAGAGGCATCCACACTGTGGCAATGAATTCAAACTCTTGGTTTGAGTGAGAGTAATCATAAAGTACAAATTTGTATGCAACACTTACTAGATAAAAAGCAAGCACTAGCAATGACAATAGGTCTAGTCTTGGCAAGTGGTTAATATTTCTAATTATTTTTTGCATGAAAAATGACAAAAATGAAACAAGAATATGAAACTAAAGAAGAGGTCCAGAAGCAGAGGCTCACCATCCATATATACTGAAGTGCACTTCTTTTTGGGTGGCCATGCACATGTGATCAGGAAATATGCAGTCCCTCAGTGTAAGAAAGCCATTGGCTGAAGTGGGATTTCCCATTGTCCCAAGATGTATGCTGTGGTCTGTTGAAGCAAAAAATGTAAATGACAGTTGAATGGACCAATTCATGAGGAAGGCAGATTAAAAGCACAGCATGCATGTTTATGTATACATTTTATTGATGCCGTCGAAAAATAAACAAGAAGCTGGCGAAGCAGCTAAAACTATATCTAAGCCAGACCTAAAAACCACTAGTGCCATTTGCTCCAACGTTTGCCAGCACCCACTGATGTGGTGTGGTTTATGGTTTGGTCTTCCGCAGTCTCATTCCCTTGAGACTATGCCGTGATATTTTCTTGCGGGGGCTCAGATAATTTACACTTATAGCTGCAAATCTACGCATTGATTAATACCTGTGGCATCTTCTGCAATTCCTTAGTGTTGCATTTTTGGGAAATGTTACTGTAGTTTACTGACTGAACAATCAGCCAAAAATAATATTGTATGTACTATTTTACAGAACTAAAAAGTGTTACACGCTTGTTTAACATTTCTACGAGGGGTTCTCCATGCTACCCTTTTAGCACTCCGTGCAGATTCGCCTCAGAGCGTACTTCCAGCCATCTGGCTGGACCGAAGCATGACGCGTTTCTGCAGCCTCTCCAACATGTCAGCAGATCTTACTCACTACCACATCTCTCCGACTCATGGTGACCCGACCAGAGTTACAGCGGTCTAGAAGTTTAGTTGAAGTTGTAAAAGAAACTTCTCGCACCTTCAGGCCAGCTACATGTTTGTTTTTCAATGGCTGTGCCCCGCCCCAGTCATGATACTAATCCCCAGGGCTGTAGGTGGGATGAAAGAAGTGGGCCGGGCTCTAAAAGGGGCATGGCCCAGGCAATAGAAGGGTGGCAAAAACATGTAAACTAATTTCTGTGATTTCCTTAGTGCACCACCCGACAAGTATTTTTGGTTCCCCTCTGAGCTTTCTTTTATTGCATCCAGATATACAGCACAATAACACATACACCTAAAACCAGCCAGAACTATTGGCTTGGTTTTATCAGTGGTTGTTAGCTGTTTAAAATAAATGAGTCACAACGACTGTGTTGTAAATAATTAGTATTGAAAATGTCTCAGTTCTGAAATTGAAAGACTGTGTATTCAACACTACTGAGGCCTGTGGAAGGTGAAGTGGTTTTCAGATTGTCTCAATCACTCCTGTTATTGTATTGTATTGTAATTTCATTTATATAGCGCTTACTACCCCTGACGAGGCGTCAAATTGCTTTTTTGGGGAGTAGCACGCTACTCCTGAACTGATAGTATTAGTGGCAAATTAGTATAGTGAAATATGAAAGTACTTTGAGCGGTGGATGTGTTAGTCTGTTATTTGGATTGAGAAGGATAGTGGAGGGATAGAAGAGGGAAAAGATTTGCATTTATATAGCGCTTGCTACCCCAAATGAGGTGTTGAAGCGTTTTTCGGTGAGTAGCACGCTACTCTGGAACTCAAGCAGGATTAGTGGGGAATTAGTATAGGGAAATATGAAATTAATTTGAGTGGTGTTCATGTTAGTCTGTTATTTGGATTGAAAAGGTATAGTGGAGGGATAGGATTGGAAGTTCATAGCAGTAGGAGGGGGTTTGTGATGAGTAAAGGGGAGGTGGAGGGGAAGAGTCAGAGGGAAGGGAAGTGTTTAGAAAGGCTTGTATGGGAGATCTGAATAGTAAAAGAGGTATGAGATGATGCAAGGAGGGGTAGAGGAGGGAAGAGTAAAGAAAGAGTTATTTTGGGGATCATAGTAGTGGTATGGGGTTTGGGATGAATGAGATAGTGGAGGTAGAGGATATATTGATAGAGGTATAGGGTGAGAAATAGGGTAGTGCATTGGAAAGAGTAGTAGAATGAGGTTTGAGATGAGTCGGAGAGTTGAGGTAGAGGATATATTGAAAGCGGTATATTGTGAGAAATAGGGTAGTGCATTGGATATGCTGAAATAGAAGCAAAGTAATAAATATATAGTTACATAAGTACATGGAAGGTGTGTATATATATATATATATATATATATATATATATATATATATATATATATATATATGCATAAGGAAGAAAATATATATAGATTAAAGTTGCATTTAATAAACACCGGCTTTCAAGTGTTGTTGTACTTTAATTTCTTTGCTTTTATTTTTGTAATTCAATAGTGAATCAATTGTAGATAGTTATGATAAAAGATTTACTTATTTATGCAGTCATTTATATACATGTTGAAACATAGAATAATGTAACTATAAGTAATATGAATTTTTTTTAGCAGAACTAACGGATATCTATATTTTTAAAAACATTATTATACACGTTTATACAAAGCAATACACATATGTAGGTACATATCTATAGTCCAAATAAATACTTATATACAAAGGGATATGCTGTATATTTATGTTTGTGTATGGTGGTTATGTGGGGAAGAGCCAATTCTTGAGCAGTCTTCTGAAGATAAGGTGGATATCTGTGGATCTTATGTTCAGGATAAAGAGTTCCATAGTTTGGCTGCTTGAACAGAGAAGGATGTGCCACCCATGGTTTTTTTGTTGTACGGTGGCATTTTGAGGCGAGGTGGCACTCTAGAGCGGAGGTTCCTTTATTGAATGTATTTGGTGATTTTATTACCGGTGAAGAGCGGTCTGTTCCATGTATCGCTTTGTGGGTGATACAAAGCAGCTTGAATGTGGATCTTCTGGCAACCGGTATCCAATGCAGGGCTTTCAAGGCAGGGGAGATGTGGGCTTGTGGCTTTATATGCAAGAGTAGTCTGGCAGTAGAGTTCTGAATCCGTTCGTTTCATAGTTGTTAAAGGTGATCCACCACAGGAGTTTGTGCTTTACACTGGGCTGCATCAACAATATATTCTTTCATGACCTCGTCGCTTGTGACCCCTGAATCAAAAATTCATTGACAGGACAACAATGCAGCCTTCAATTGGGCAATGGAGCAACGCAAGATGATATCATACCTTGAAGTTTCATCATCTTTCTTACTGTCAGATATTGTGACGTCTAGTAAAGAGGAATCTATGTCTTGAACGCCCAAACCCAGTCCGATCTGTGGTAAATTTTTCCCTCCAAGAAAATGTTGCACTTGTTAAAGATGAACATGTGATTTCTTTGCATTAATTGTGAAGCTTAGGTTGGGCAATAGCCCAACTGTATGAATAATGTGGTTGTGACATATATGGCTAGAATTCCCCTTCACAAGCAATTGAACAAGGTATGAAGACAAATAAATCCCTTGTTGGTGCAGATGTGCCCCCATCAATGCAAAACTTTAAAAACAACTCCAGTTGCATACTATATGCCAAAAGGTAGAACTTTGACCCACTAACCAGAGGTACTGGCAGTGAACTGGATGCACCTGAATGTGGAAGTACACATCAGTAATGTCCAACCACACCATGAAGTTTCCTTCCTACAGAAAAGGAATGACTTCTTCGAATAGGTCATTTCAAAGTGGAAAATTCCAAATGTGCTTGTCTGGATGCTTTGTGCGTTGCTAGTTAGTAGGGTGTAATAGGACACCAAACGCAGAGCGGATACTCAGTGTTGGGGATGAAGGAGGTATCAGCCTTGTATTTTTCCCCACCTGAAAAGTGATACCTTTAGTCATAACAGGGTACTTGGAAGTTCAAAGAGCTAGAACGTATGGCAGTCTTTAGATTTGGAAGGCACCTTTTGGATGTTCCATGTATGAAACACTCTTGACCAGGAAAATGTTCTCTTTATCCTTCAACTGCATGATGAAGCCATACTGTGCATGTGCCCCTTGCATAACAGTATGGTATGCTGATGTGTCATCCTAAGGAGGCTCTTAAACCATGTGTTATCTTGCTCAGCCTAATGTAGCTGTACTGTCTCTTGTTCTCACTTGAACTAGTATCCAGTGGTTGCTGGTGGTGACGTGGATGGCGCTCTGAAAATACATGTTCAAAAGGTCAGCTTTTGCTTTTTTCCATCTCAAGGAGGTTGGTTTTTAGCTGAGGGCTCAATGATAGGTATTGGGCTTTATCTAACATCAGTGTGTGAGGTTTCATCAGCTCAGACAGTGTATTTGAAGGTGACCTTGTGTTTTGGAAGCCAAGAACAATTTATCAATTTAAGGGCTCAATATTTTAATGTTAATTTGACAAGGCAGGTTACTGAGTTTTTGCAAGAAAACCAATAGCAGGGGCTGGGATGTCTATTTTGTTTCAAATTCTTTTTATTAGAATTTTCTTAAAGAGTGTAACAGAAGCATGACAAATGCAGCAATAGTCAAGTAAAAAAGAACAAAAAAAGCAGCCCAGAGTTACAGATCTCCCATGTCGGTTACAGCTTCTTCACTAGGTCTGGGGCGAATAAGCTTTTGAAATCTGCACAATCACTACATGTTGCAATCAGTCTATTATTTAGGAACATCCGTCACCTCTCGTAAGAGAGTAACCTGAAAAGGAAACTTACAAATAGTTAACAAAGAACAAAACTTTGATGTCATGGTGCAAATCATAAAACCGTGTTTAGGAGTATGGGGAGGCCGGGAGCACCACTCCGGTGGCTTTTGCACCGCATAATGCCCCTGTAGCTGTGGAATGATTAGATATGGAACAAGTTGAGTGCCCTAAGGTGCGGGCGCAGGCCGTCAGTGGGAGCCCCTCTGAAAGGTAGCTCACCAACGGAGACCAAATATATTCAAAACCTTTTCTGGCGTCATCAATAATGTCAGCCATGCGCTCCAATGCCAGCGCCCTCCACATCCTCACATGCCATTGGGTTAGAGATGGTGCGTCCTGTTTTTTCCAAGCAGCAGCCACTGCCATCTTCGCTGCCCCAAGACAAAGCCACATGATCGATCTATCACCGTGTGTTTGGCGTTTCAAGGAGGGATCTCGTAACCCCAACAACGTGTGTTCCAGCGAGCTAGGAATCGGGTAGCCTAGAATAAGTTTAATTTGGGATAGGATTTCCTTCCAGAAAGGCTGAATGGAGGGACAGTCCCACCAAATATGCCTGAAGTCGCCTAGCATGCCACAACCTCGCCAGCACCGGTCCGACGCGGTGGGAAAGATCTTATGGAGTTTCTGAGGGTAGAGATACCAATCGTACATAAGCTTGTAGTGCGCTCCCCTTAGGAACATGGAGTGATTGTATTTCACTATATCCCTACTAACAAGTTCCCATTGTTTGTCCTCCAAGGGGGAGTCCAAAAGTGCGTCCCAGAAGCGCTTAAAGCGCGGGCCGGTCCAGGGCTCAGGGTCTGTATAAGAGCGTATAAGAAGAATACATCCCTTGGAGGTGGGCCCAGACTGGGCGAATTTTTCAATGGGGAGCAGAGCCCTGGTAGCGGCCAGCTGCACCAGGGGTTGCTGAACCCAATGTTTCAGCTGCAAGTAATGGTATTCTTCTTTGGCAGTTAGTTCGAATTGTGACTTGCATTCTTGGAAGGTAAGGAGTTCACCATTGTCAAATAAATGAGAAATCATGTGGTACCCACCAACCCTCCAGGCCTCAAATGGTCCCTCCTTAAGTGCAGGGGGGAATGCAGCATTAAAATGGATAGGTGTGTAGGGGGAGGGGAAGGTCGTAAGGTGTAACCGTTTAGTAAGGACGTCCCAAACCCTTAAAGTGGTAGAAGTGGGTGTACTGATGTAAGCGTTGAGTGGTCTATCCTGCTTTGGTTTCCATAAAAGATCCCAGATGGTATGCCCCGTTACTTGTCTATCTATGTGAAGCCAATGCTTCTCCGAGACTCGCAATGACCATTCCGTGATTACTCGCAATTGGGCCGCCCGATAATATGCCTGAAAGTCCGGCAACGCCAGGCCCCCCTCTTTGCGCGGTCTCGTGA
The DNA here is from genome assembly GCA_963921515.1 of Calotriton arnoldi. NCBI lineage: Eukaryota > Metazoa > Chordata > Amphibia > Caudata > Salamandridae > Calotriton > Calotriton arnoldi. Next base: position 3,000,297 of record CAWUFW010001075.1, read on the forward strand.
GCAGGCCATAGGGCAGACGCGCCCTTTTCCCTTGCCAGATAAATTTAGTAACCATGTGGCGAAGCTCCCTGAAGAGACCATTCTCCATTGGGATAGGCAACCCCTGAAAAAGGTAGAGCAAACGAGGGAGAGCATTCATTTTGATGGCATTAATCCTGCCCAGCCAGGTAATGTATGCTACACTCCATTTACCAAGATCAGCTTTTAACTGACGGAGGAGGGGGGGGGGGGAGTTAGCTTTATAAAGGTCTTGAATACGAGGGGTGAGCTTAACCCCTAGGTAGGTGATCTCTTTAGTGGTGCAACAAAAAGGCGACCTCTCTTGTACCCATTTCCATTCTTCTTTGGGGAGGGTTAAGTTCAGTAGGAAGGACTTGGATAGATTGATCTTAATCCTGCGATCCGCTCGAATCTCACCAGTTCGTCTTGAATAGCCGGCAGGGAGATCCAGGGTTCTGAGACTGGGAGAAGCACGTCATCAGCAAATAGCGAAATCTTATGCTCGTCCGTGCCAAAACGTATCCCTCTTATGTCTGGATTCCTCCTAAGCCTGTGGGCTAGGGGTTCTATGCTCAGAGCAAAAAGGAGGGGGGATAGAGGGCAACCTTGCCTCGTCCCGCGAGCCAAGTGGAAAGGAGGGGAAGCAACGCCATTCACCAGGACCCGGGAGCTGGGAGAGTGATAATTGGCTCATATCATCCCTATAAAGGCTTCATTGAAGCCAAAGCGCTGACGTACTTTAAACAGAAAAGGCCACTCCACGCGATCGAAAGCTTTCTCCGCATCTAGCGAGAGAAGCGCTGCTGGGATGTTTTTCCTTTGGGCCTTTTCAATTAAATGGATAATGCGACGGAGATTATCATGGGTCTGCCGACCCTTAATAAAACCCGATTGGTCAGGGTCGATAAGGCCAGGGAGGATTGACTCGAGGTGGGAGGCCAACATTTTTGAGTAGATTTTGGCATTGAGATTTAGGAGCGCTATCGGGCGATAAGAGGAGCAGGCCGTGGGGTACTTGCCCGGCTTGGGGATCACTGCCACGATTGCCTCACTCATGGAGGGGGTGACTTGTTGCGTAGAGGCAATGATATTGAACAGAAGAGTTAAAAAGGGGACTAATTCCGGTGCGAAAGTGCGATAAAAATGGGCTGAAAAACCGTCCGGCCCTGGCGCTTTCTGGAGTTTAAGTGAGTCGATCGCCTCCTGCACTTCCTCCCTGGTTATGGGTTGTGCCAAGTTGTCATTGGAGCTAGCGGTGACTTGAGGGAGGTCCAAGGAATCTAAATACTCCTCTTGGTCGTGCGATCCAGGGAGCTCTGAGGTGTAAAGCGTCCTGTAAAATTTCTCAAAAGCCTGTGCCTTCCCCTCCTCCGTCGTGTGGGAAACGCCATCCCTATCTACAATAAGTTTGATATATTCCCTTTCCTGTTTAGCCCATAGTTGACGGGCTAGTAGGGACCCCACCTTGTTCCCCCCCTCATGCCCCCTGGACTGTAGGCGTAAGATGGTTTTTTCTGCTCTGTTGGTGTAGATGGCCTGAAGTTTCCCCTTTAGAGCCGTGGCTTTCCGCATTGCCGGAACCGAGGGATTGACCTCATGGGCCTGTTCTGCGGCTACTAAATCCCGTTCTAATCGGAGGCGTTCCGTGCATTGTTGTGAACGCAAGGTGGTGGCCATCTCGATGCATTTACCCCGGACTACTGCTTTGAGAGCGTCCCAGGTGATTGCATGGGAAGTAGCCTCCGGGTCATTTTGGACAAAAAAGTCCTTAATAGTTTTGCGGAGATCATCGCGGAGAAGACTATCCCTGCAGAGGAAGTTGGGGAAGTACCATTGCGCGTGTTTTGGGCGCGGATTTGGCCGGGATGTCTATTTTGGATGTACGAAGAATCGTGCTTCAGAGTGTAGTTCTCTTTTCAAGGTTGGTTTGAGTTCACTGCTTGTAGATGGTTTTCACTATGTTTGAGGATGGTACGAGTTTCAGTTTTAATCCTCCAATATGTGGTTGACCTCCATCTTGCGGTTAAACCTCGTTTTATGCCTTAACTGCTTTTTAAAGCTGAATCACTTTTGGGCATCAGTTCAGGACCGAGGAGTGAGGATATGTCCTTCGAGTGTGTGTTGTGACAGATGATTGAGCCCTTGGAATTATGTTCACTCTATGTTAGACCTCTACATCCTTTTTCTCTCCACATCTTGTACATCCAGGATCTGACTGGGACGAAAAATAGGCACAGGCACAAAAAAAAGTAGCCCCCATTAGTGAACTGATAGCTAAAAAGTAGCCCATGTATGCAAACTGTGGCAGTTTTAAACTTGTAAAGAAACACTGTATCAGTGTTTTGCAAGGTATGCAACACTGCACACATTTGAGCTTTTTGCATGCAATGCTTGTTTTAATATCAGGGAAATCAACAGTAAAAACCACCACACCAGACCATAAAATAGGCCCACAAACAGCCAATAAAACAGCCCACAGACTGACCTGTCAGACCAGCCCATCAGGCACTCCTTGATTTCCCTATAGCCCAGTCCATCTGCATATCTTACACATTATCTCTTTCCTCTTCAGCACGCTCTTTTCACTCTCTCCTGAATGCACTTCCTCACGTCCCCTTCACTTCACCACGCCTCAAACACACAAGGCACCCACTCACCTATAAGCACTGCATTTGCTTTTACTTTCACCTTGACATCTATGTAGCTCCTTCACACACATTAGCACAGAATCACAATTACAGCTGGAATGCGTGGCCATTGCTCTGTGCGCTGTGCAGACAGGCCAAGGATTGGATGACCATGAATTCTGAACACCTTTTTGACCCACTTGTAGCATCCTCACCAGCCCGGTTACATGTAAATGATCATGTGACCACAGAGCTTGGTATTACAAGTCTTTATTCCTCAGCGTGTAACCGTTACCTGAACATTCAACATCACTAATTGTATCACCCACGCACTTACGTCACTGTTCCGCGGAGTCCATCAGGAACCAATAGGGTCCCATCATCTATAACTCACAAGACACTACATCTCCCCCTTTGTTAAATAAAAAGTAAAAAATAATACATATATACATCACAACTCTTCAATAAGTGGTTTTGGTGCTCAAATCAATTGCCCAGATCTGGTCATGTGAGGTTGCGGAGATAGAGGAGAAGTGTCCATGACTGGCACTGGTGACAGAAACACTGATACAGTTCTCAGGCTCTCTGGATTCTCAGATAGATAAGTCTCACTTCTGACATCTGAAGCAGTCGAAGGTCAAAGTAGATGCTTGAAATGCGAAGAATCTTGCGTAATGGACTTTCCAAGACGGTGAGCAGTCACCATGTGTCTTTTACTAATCACAACCTTCAGCAGGTCAGCATCAAAAGGAAAATCAGACTTGCATTTCCTTTTTTTGTCTGACAATGACTCTGTCTCCTCTTTTGAACACAGTGCTCAGAGCACAGCGGCATCTATCCACATAGGTCTTCAATTTGAGTTTGAGAGACAAATCAGTAGTGCAAAGTTTATCAAGTCAATAGATCTCTCAGTGGTCCATTGTGGCAATTTGGTGTATATGGCTCTCCCAAACATTAAGGTGGCAGGGCTTTCTCCTGTGGGTGAATGGGGAGTTGACCTGTATGCATGAAGCATATACTGAAGAACTGATTTGAGTTCAAGCTTTTCCAGCGCAGCGCGCTGAACGGTCTTCTTGAGGGTGCTTATAAATCTCTCGACCACACCATTCACCTGTGGCCAGAGAGGCGTGCTTTTCTGATGCTTTGCAGTTAGATGAGTGACAAGATCTTTAAATTCTTGACTACTGAAAGGCAGGCCATTGTCAGCACCCTATGCTGCAAATATACTTTCTAGTCTTTCAATGACTCTGTCATGACTAGTTGACGACAGATCTCCCTCAAGTGGACAATGGGAATATTCATCAACAATTACTAGTAAATGATGTCCATTGTCAAGGGGTCCAAAGAAATCAATTGCAGTCTTCTACTAGGCATGCTTTCGAAGAACAGACATGTTTAACGGATGAGGGATTGTCATGGATGACAAGCAGTTGCACAAATTACATACCTTTAACTTTTTTTCAACTCTTTCATTAAGACGAGGGAACCACACTCGGTCCCATAGAGCTCATTTAATAGCAACATCTCCCCGATGTCCCTCATGGGCCAGTTCAATAACTTGCTGTCTCAGACTCTCGGGTGTGACAACTCTCGACCCTCTTAAGATGATGCCTTCTGAGGTAACTGAAAGTTCTTCTGGCACATTTTAGAATTTCTGGCATTCAAGGTCGTCATGAAGAGGTCTAGTATGTTTTCGCCACGATTGATGTGTAATAATGTCTTTGAGTATTAGCAAATCTCTGTCAGTGCTTGTGTCAGCAATGATTTGTTCCACTGATATGGCAGCAGGGGTACTGAATTTCATAATAAATTTAACATAAGCATCAGCCGCTTTAGAAATAGTGGTATTGGTACATGTGAGAAGTAGCCAGCAGGATTTTGATCTTTTCCTGGACGATTCACAATCACATAATCATACTCCTGCAGTCGCAAGCCCCACTCCTCAATGTGAGGGGGCATCTTGGCTTTAGGACTGCCGAAAATGGTGAGCAGTGCTTGGTGGTCAGTGACAACTGTGAAATGCTTTCCTTACACGAATTCATGAAAATGCTCACGAGCCCACACCACAGCTAAACTTTCTTTCTCAGGTTGTGAATAGGCATGGTCCATCAATGACAAACTTCGGCTAGCATAAGTCCCAATGTGTCATGGGGTATTGGGATGTCCAGTGTGCCCGGCGAGGATGGCACCCAACCCACTGGGCTTGCATCAACAACAACCTCCGTCTGTAATTTCGGATCCAGAATACCATTTCAGTGGTGTTCTCAATTGTATGCTTGATTTTCTTGAAGCTTTGTTCACATTCACATGACCATCGAAATAGGACTTTTCATTTCGTTAAGTCTCTTAATGGGGAACTTACAGTGGCAAAGTCACGTTTATACCTTGGACAGTAACTGGCCATACCAAGGAAGAATCGCAGCATAGTTACATCTTGTGGAGGAGAAATGGATGACAAGGCTTGTACTTTATTTGGATCCGCAATCATTCCCCCATCAGAATATTTATGACAAAAGAACTTGAGTTAGGTTTTATGAAACTCACAATTTGACGCATTTAAAGTGAGACCTGCATCAGCACGTATACGACACACTTGTGTAAGAGCTTTATCATGTTCCTTTTGTGTGACCTCAAAAACTAGTATGTCATCACTGTAATTGAAAGCATTTGTGACTGGCTGTATTATGCGACCAGTGATATTATGTTAGACCTGGCATCCTTGGTGTGGTTTCCCCAGTCTTTTTGCCTCTGCCTCCTGTATTTTAGCTGTGTGCTGAATTTCGTTTTTGCTGGTCTAGATGCTTTGGGCACTTTCCCACTGCTGATCAGTGCCGAAGTGCAAGTGCTCCCTGTATACATTATGATACATTAGAACATTGGAACGTGGAGCAGTCCATTGAATACAATGGAGTGCTCCAAGCTTCTACGGGCTGGTAAAAGCCCGCAAAACAACATTCCAATGTTGTTTTACAAAGGCCTCTCGGAGCCCGAGGGAATTTAAACCCCCTGGGACTCTGAGAGGCCTTTGTTTTATTTGTTAGACCATCCTGCCCTCTAGTGGCAGAATGTTCTAATAGCCTTATAGCCCTCCGTAGCTGGGCTATACCGGCCATTAAAGGCCCGCTCCCTTGTTAAAGGCTCTTGCCTTCGGCTCGGGCCTTTAACGCTGGAACGGGCCTTTAATGGCCGATATAGCCAGCGACGGCAGGCTATAAGGCTATATTATTATATGGATTAATGTTTCCATGATTGGCTTATTTGATTTACTGCTAAGACCCTAGTACAGTGCACTGTGTGTGCCCAGGGCCTGTAAATCAAATGCTGCTAGTGGGCCTGTAGCACTGATTGTGCCACCCACACCAGCAGCCTTTCAAAGGGTTCTCAGATCTGCCACTGCAGTGTCTGCACGCAGTTTAAACTGCCATGTCGACCTGGCAAGTGCACCCACTTGCCAGGCCCTACCCTTTTCTTTTCTTACATGTGAGTCACCCCTCAGGTAGGCCCAAGGTACCCCCCTGGGCAGGGTGCAGTGTATGTGAGAGGTAGGACATGTACTGGGTGTGTGAAATGCCTTGATCGTGAAATACTGGGTATTTCGTTTTTCACTTTTGAAAGGCTATCTGTCCCATAGGATAGCATGGGAGATACTTTGTAACATTTATAAGTATAACTTCCCATGGGGATAGGAAGATGGAGTTTAGGTTCTCTGAACTCAGAATTTAAAAACACATCTTTTAGTAAAGATGGTTTTTAAATTGTGGGTTTGAAAATGCCACTTTTGGAAAGTACTACTCAGTACTTTTAGAAACTAGGCATTGTCTTGCTTAGCCATCCTATGTGCCTCTGCTGAGTTGTGTATTGACTGTCTGGTTTTGGAGTGACAGGATCTGGATGTGCATTCACTGCAGACAGCCACTGGGGGGGTTGAGGTGTGTCCTGCCTTTCCTGGGTGACTCAGAGCTTGGCTGAATAGACCTGGGTTACATTTAGAGTAGTGGGAGGAGTTTTCCTTGCACCTGGATAGGCCCTGTGCACAATGCTGTCTCCACCTCCTGCCAAGAAGCTGGACCAGAGAGGACAGAACTGGTTTGGACTGAGCTGAGAGACTTTTTGCCACAAGAGAACAAAGGAAGATGTGGTATAAATATTGGGGCCCAGACCCCAGAACTTTAGAATACTTCTGGACTCTAGAGGAACCTCTGCCAAGTAGAAGAGCTGGATAAGTACTGCCCCATTACTGTGTGGATGCTTTGCTGGGTTGGCCTGCAGTGGCTGCTTCTGCCAAGGAGAGGACAAAGACTGAACAGTGCTGTGTATCCTGCTTGAAGAAGATCTCCAAGGGCTTGGTGTAGAGCTTGCCTCCTGTTCTGAAGTCTCAGGGACACAAAGACTTAATTTCCTCTGTCCTCCTGCATCTGGAACTGCTGTTTCAGCTGCCACAGAGGCAAAAAGCAACACAGATACTGGCAAGCAATGCCGCGACCTGCAACAAAGCAGCGGGCACCGTTCGGGAAGTTCACGATGCACCACCCTGACTTGCACCGCAGCCCTGACGCCTGCCAACGCCGCACCTTATCGACTCTGACACCGTCACTGAGGCCGCTGCCTGTACCGGAGCCGAAGGCACAGCTCGTGACACTCATGATGCACCGCCCCGACTTGCACCTCAGCCCCGACCTCCCCAACGCCGGTGCCTCATCATTGCAGAGCCGATACCTGACGAGGGTGACTTCCTGAATCCATCGACCCTGCACCGTCGTAGGGAACCGACATCTCGCCGCCAACACAATGTCACCTCCCCGGCAACAGTAAGGAACCAACGCCTCACCTCCCCTGTGGTCGTAAGGAACCGACGCCTTACCTCCCCTGTGCTCGTAAGAAACCGATGCTGCCTGGTGCCGATGACGCATCACCTCCCCGACGCCGTGCACCATCTTTGTTTTCATCGTTTGCCAAGGTACTGTTCTTGGGGGTGCGTGCGACTCCATGCCCGGCCTGCACACGGCGCAGTTGGCGCCATACTTTGGGATTTTTATCTGTCCCGATGTCGTAAGAGCACAGGGGGAGCTATTTGTTGCTACAAGCTTTATTTTTGTGAATAACCTATTTTTTAATGATATCTTGACATATGTATGGTGGAGAGGATGTGGCCGAACGGGCTAGGTCTGTCGATCTTAAATCTGGGGACCAGGGTTCAAGTCTCAGCAATGACACTCAACATCCTGTGATTCTGGGCAAATCACTTAATCTCCCTGTGCCTAACAAAAATGAATGTGTCCTTGTGTAACGTAACTGGTGCTCATGTAAAGTGCTCTGATACCTGATGCCTTCGGGTCAAGCTCGCGCTATATAAAACTCTGGAAAAAAATTATGTTGTTTTGGTCATGTTTGGTTTAGATAAAGATTTCCTATTTTTCTAAACCAGTGTGGTGTCCATTTGTAATGTTTTCACTGTGTTACTGTACGTCTGCACAGATGCTTTACACACTGCCTCTGAGTTAAGCCTGACTGCTTGTTAGAAGGTACCAAGGGGGTTGAGCAGGGGTTGTCTAAGGGCGTAACTCCCTTACCCTAACTAGAAGCAAGGGTCCCTACTTGGACAAAGGTGCAAACCATTGCCAACTAGAGACCCCTATTTCTAACACATCTAGAAAAAGTTCTGCAGCTGATGACACTCCAAAAATTGGCCTTTTATATCTAAATAAACCAACATGAGTCGTAAAGGTAGTAATGTACCTACAAGTCTCTTCCAGTTCGAGTTGGTGATAGCCTTTGTTCAAATCAAGGCAGGAAAACACTTCAGCTCCATTGAGCTGCGTAATCATGTCAGAAATGTGCGGACCTGGATGTCGTTCTCTTTCAATCGCCTTGTTTGCTTGGTGCATATCAATGCAGATGCACACAACTCCTCCACTATCCTTTTTGAGCACTACCACTATGGGTGATACCCATGGTGTCAGACCAGTGGATCGCTCAATGATGTCATGCTTTAATAGTGTCTCAAGTTCTTCCTCAACAGCCTCTTGTAAATGAAATGGAATTCAACGATGTCGTTGAGCAACAAGACAGATGTCCTCATTTATGTGAAGTTGCACTATCATGGTCTTAAGTCTTCCTAGACCATGAAACAAGGATGGAAACTGATTCACTATCTCATGATAGGCATTGACATTGTAGTTTACAGAAATCAGCCCCATGTCAGCAGCAGTATTGAAACTGAGTGAACATGCACTTGATGAAGTGCCTGGTAAGACATGAATTGGTGCTTGTACTTTCGTCTTTTTATGCTTCACACTTGCTATGAATGAACCTTGACTTTGCAGTGGCATCGAAGCAGCCCACGTGTACACTTTAGTTTTCTACAGGGTCAAACAGGGCACTGGAGACAGTTCATAGTACTTTTCCTATGGCATAATGTTTATCAACGTGCTACTGTCTATGATAAAAGGAATGGAGCACCCATTCACTTTCAGTGAGATCTTGGGACAGTGCCCAAATAAATTTCGCACTTTCACTTGTCGACCTAACTTTGACCGCCATTCCTCCTTGCAAGAATATAATCCTACATGTGCACCGCATCCAGATGTCAACATTGACATCGTACACCCATCTTCCTCACTGTCACTTTACAATGGCGCTGACAAACTTTTAGATGAGGAATTTGACAACAATCGACTTCGTTCAGTTTCTACTTGCCTCAGCTGATGTTGCCGCTTGGCCTTGTGAGTGTGGTTGGAATGTCTCTGGAACTTATTGGCATCCATTTTGTTTTCTTAATGTGATACACTTGATCTTTCCTGATGTTGGGTGGGACCTGAGGATGTGCCCCCCAAAACAACCCTCCTACCTCGGATGGAAAGAAAAGCAAGATCCACTCAGGAGGCACGCAGGCTAATGCATGGTTCGGGACCTCTTCCCTGCAGGCAAGCGGAGGCGGTCCGGAAGAGGACGACCAATTGGACGGTCAGCAACTCAAAGAAAAGGCGGAACAGAAAGAAGGAAGTGGTCACGCGGGGATCGGAAGGCGGAACTTGGTGGAGTGGAGAAACGCCGAGGGGGAAGGACTGGAACCGGAGCTGCGGGAGGACACTTCATCACCTTGTGGTATTTTCTTTATCACTTCTTTTACTCCTTCACCCGCTAAATTATTGAGCTATTTAATGATTTTATTGGCATTTGCTTCTTCCAGCACATCAATGAAATCATCAAAGGTTTCGATCCAGGCAGTCCATCTGTCGCCAATATTTTGCTTTTTGGCGGTATCGAAGGGAGGCGGTGGTTTCAAGAAGACGGCGGCGCCATATTTGATGCTCTTTTCAGCAGCCATTGGAAAAGAAAACTGCACTATTTTGACCTCTGCCCGTGACCTTTCAGTCGCTCTAACGTGATTCACCAGCCTCGTAAGCACAACCCCCATGCCTCTGCTGGGGTGGCGGTGCCTGCTGCTCAGGTCGGATGGCTCTCTTTACTAAGGTTCTGGTAAGGTGATTGTATTCTCTATGTCTATTTATCGCCGCCTCTAATGTTTTTCTGCATTTACTTGCTTCTGCTCACAGCGTTCCCTTGCACATGGCTGTCACCTCTCGTTGCACTTTCTGTACCTGGTTGTCAATGCCTTTAGCATTTCTTTGTGTCAGAAATGTTTCGCCCTTAATGCTTCTTTGTACTTGGCTATGATGCAGCGCGTACAATAAAAACTATTCTCCTCCTAGGTCACTTATAGGTCATCCAGGGGCAAACTATATTTTCTCACATCCACATGACGATGGGGCCCATAAACATCGCCTAACATACACGCACACACCTGGATTTCCTTTACACCTTTATGAAATTCTGTATTCCTAGGAGAAGCATGAGAACTAAATGGAAAACACCATTTATGTACCGCTGGAAGGAGCCGGGATATCTTATTACCTTAACTTATCGCTTTCTTTTAGTTATTTCTTAAGATATTCCTGCTCATTGTTTGTCGATGAATCATTCATGTAAGAAATTAGTTCATAGTGATTAAGACCAGCTGAATCACAATAACCAATTACTGATGTCACAATCATTTAGGAAAATAACCACTGAGTCATTTTGGTTTAAAGAATCTTAAATTTTATATAATTTTTAAAGCATGAGAAAGAATTTAAACTTTATTCAATTATTCATTCATAAATTCAAATATTTATTAAGCATAATCAATTTATTGCAGAAAGGAAATATTTGTCATGAAGCCAAAACCCTAATTATCTGCCTACCTTCCTAATTTAGCCTAATGATTTCTAACCTAAGTTTAAGAATTAGAAATAACCTGATTCTCATACTCAACTGGAAAATTAAGACAGCAACAGCAACTTCAGCTCGTCAGCATCAGCTACCTGCAACCCGTCTCATCTAACAGTCTTTCAGCATCTCCCGCTCAGTAAGGGATCGATCAGGACCACCCAGCACTGGAAGCCACCAACACCAACACGACTCTCCAATTCCGCTCCTGACTGTGACTGCGACTCTGACCCCCTCCCACTAAGAGTAGGCCCTCTTATACCCTAATTCTAACTTTGCTAACTACTTGTTGCAACATTAATAATACGCTTTTCTTTCATTGGTCCATGCATGTCATCTTATTCATTCTTTTAATCAAGTTCTCTTGGATCCAATGGTCCTTGGATCATTTCCTTTCCCACACGCTCAAGACATGTTTCCATCCGCTTCGATCAGTACATTTGTAACTTCTTTCGATACATTCGAGAACTCCGCAGACATTGTCCTTTCTCTTAAACTGGTTTCCCACGGGTCTTCTGCTGATCACCACGGCACACTATCAGTTCAATTAGGTCACATCAGCCTTGACCATTTCTCGCATCCTAGCCTCTCAGCAACATCACGAGGTTAGTTTTTCTCCGACTTCATCCCGTGTCACATGTCCCCTTGCGCCTGCGCACATCTTCCCACTGGCGGCCATTTTATATCGCCACTCGGTTATACTTTAGAAGCACTAATTTGAGGCAAACAAAACATAATTAAAATAGAGAAAAATAGCCTTTTCGTTTCCCTCCCGTCATCTACGTACCCCAATTAGTTATTACCTAGCAGAAAGCAACATTTAAGCTGTTCCTTACTTACCATCACTATTGTTTTTGCAACGACACGTTTTATTTCTATGAAGCACAAAAAAACATGCATTTATTTTAAATTAGTATGCATTTATTTTTACGTTATAATTAGACACACGGACATCCATTAATAGATTATTTAGCACACACATTTGCATGTTACCTTTCCCACACATACAGTGTTGATTAATACACTTAAACGAACATTTTATTAATTATTTATAAAATTTGTTAGGGGTTAAAAAATTTATTTTCCCTGCTCCATCAACTCCCCCTTTGGTGATTTTTAAATCACCACATAAAACCAAGTTATACTTCTTTTCAGGCAGCATGTCTTTTATCCTTTGCTTTCTGTTATTTATACATCTGTTTCTTCTTCATCTTGTCTTTTTGTCTCCTTATACATGTTTTCTTTCATTTTCTCCAACTCAATTTCACCCATTTCTCTCTCTCTTTTCTTTCATTATTCTGTTATTTCTTTTTATCTTATTTTGTCTTACTTTTCTTTTTATACACGTTATTACTATTTTCAACACCATGGCTAACAATATTACTACAGTTGCTATTATTATAACTTTCCCTATCATTAGTCTACTCATTCTGGTCAACCAATTTGCTACCGAAGAAAACCCTCTACCAAGTTTTCCCAAGACATTTTCAACCTCCAGTGGAACTAGTTCTTTGTGCAAATTTGTAATATTTGTAATATACTTCTGTATATTTTCACTTTTATCAGGAATGTAAGTACAACAATGTTGGACTTTCAACATTCCACAGACTCCACCCTCTTTTGCCAAAAGAATATCAAGAGCAAGCCGATTTTGCATCACCATAGCTCTCATGGCAACCATTTCGGTATTTACCATTAAGAACCCTCCCGCAGTATCTGTAGACAAACGATCTACTACTGTGGATAACTTCCAATTTTAAATGCATTCAAAGATATTCCCACTGCTGGTATTAATGCTCCAAAAATATCACCTACAATTTCTGAAAAACTTTCCCTCTTTCTACGTGTAAAGCTATTAATCATCTTGTATGTTCCCTTTTCTTCTCTGTCCATATGAAAGATTTTTGGAAAGACCAGGCCTACATAGCAAGTTCCATACCAATGGTCCGGTAACCTGTAATAAGCTATATTCCCACAAATATAATAGATACCTGGAAATATTGGATCTTTTCCACCTTTGAATCCCCAACCTCCCAGAATTTGATAATTGTCATGGCAGATACTGGAACCTACAAAGTAATTGTCATAGACTGTCTTATTTCTCCTAATACACAACTTTCCTGTTTGTGGCCAATCTAATGTCATTGCTGCATTTATCTTTTTCCCTTCATGATTTCCTTCCTCAAACGTCCATAGATGTTTTCCTTCCTCTTTTATTGCTTCTTTTTGAAATTTCATTCTTCTTTCTTCAACCATTTCTAAAAATACTTTTTCTTCTTTCTTTAACTCACAGGTAAGGTTGTTACTAACTATTTCTTCTAACGTTAATTTTCTATGTTCTAAAAAGAATTCTCCTAAAACGTTTGCTGGTTTTACTTTGTTAAGTTCTGGTACTACTGGAATGTTTGCAAAAATCTTATCTATGTCAGTATAATAAGATTCTAATCTACCTGTTTTATAAAATAAACTTGCTATTACACTACATGTTATTCCATAAGTTAGAGGTAGGTGATGATAAGTCACACCTTCTGACACTGATGCAGGCAACTGCATACAAACATAACAATCTCTCACATCCATTGTCTCTACATATCCGTACAACAATTTTGTAAAAACATTTTTAGAAAAGTCTGTTACTGACTTATCCTTATGTAACTCTGCACTACTTCTTAAAATAACTGGTTCTTTAATATTAGTTTCTTTTTCTGGTTTAGTATCATTCTTTGCTTCTATCACAGCTAAACTAATAGGAATTGTGATTGCTAAAACTATCCATATGGTCATTAATAACCCTGTACAAAAGCAGCACATTTTACACCATCTTTTTACAAACTCACATTTATCTCTTCTATCCCTAGTATTTTCCATTTTGCTTTTTCTATTTGTTAAGTTTCAGAAAATTGTGTCACTACACCTCAGAAATGACTTAGATGCCACTCTGCTTTCAAAAAAGTCTTTGCTTGGTACTTTCTTTTAATTCTCTCCAGAATTCTTTCGTTGTCACATCCGGTGATTTGTCACATCCAGTAAAATTGTCATGTCCGGCAGAAGCACTATAAGTCTTCACTTCAGGTTTGTTGCATCTCACCTTTTCCCATTCGACTTCTTAGTCTCTGGTTTTCGTGAGTGTTTTCTTCTTCTTTGTAATCTGTCAGTGCAATATACAGCCACTCTGGTGACTTATACTTTGCATTCACTTTCTTTGTTCTTTTGGACTTTTGTAATCTTTTTCCACTGGGTTTTTCTTGTCCCTTTTGACTTGTTATATCATTCACTTGTTCAGCACTTTCGTCTCCTGCTCTTATTATTCTATATCTCAATTTTCTTATATAGCTGTTGGGCCAATTATCTCCTTTTCTTGGCCTTTTGGCTTCACCTTCTTTTTCTTCTCTTTCTGATTTCCAATTTCTTTTTCTTGATTCAGTCTTTGCCTTTTCCTCTTCTCCACTTTCTTCAGTTTCTGTTTCAACTGTTTCACTATTGTCTCTTATTTTGAAACTTATGATCTCGTCATCTCCTACTGGTGGATCTGTCTTCTCCTTCTTGTTTTCCCTTATTACTGTCCCTCCTCGGTGTTCTTCCGATTTGGTGTTTTCCTCCCTTTCTGCTTCTAAATTTCCCTGTTCTTCTGTTTCTCTATCTGTCCCTATTGCTCCTCGGGGTTCTTCTCGATTTTCTAACTTTTTGTGTACTTCTTTCCCTACTTCATCTATTAATATTATTTCTGAAGGTTTTCCACCATAACTTGTACTTGGTTGTTCATCTAGCTCAATTTCTTGCTCAGTTTCTTCTCTAATTGGTTTATAACCCCAAGTTCTCCTTCGGAATTCTTCACAGTTTGCAACTGAATCATCAGATTCTGAATTTGTGTCAGATGTTTCCAGATGTCGACTTACAGGTCGATCTTCAGGTTCTGGAATTTCTGAATTTCTTTCTTCTTCTTCTTCTTCCTCTTCTTCTCTAGAGGTGTTTGCAGTTGGGGTTTCCAGATGTCGACTTTCAGGTCGATCTTCAAGTTCTGGCACCCTTTCTCTTATCCTTGTTGTCCCAGCCGTTAAACTTTTATCCCACACTTCCAGACGTCGACTCACATGTCGATCAGTAGGTTCTTGAACTCTGATTGTGTGGCTGGCATGGACCCAGTTCTTCACTCCTGCACACTTGACTGCAGTCGTTGTTACTAGGATTACCTGTCGTGGTTCGTCCCAGCGAGGAACTAGACAGTTTCTTCTCCTGTGGATTTTTATACGGACCCAGTCTCCTGGATTCAAGTCGTGGGCTGGTTTTCTTTCAAGAGTGGTCACATCCGGTCCAACCTGATGAAACACAGAACGCACCACATCAGCCAGTCCCTTGCAATAATCCAGTACTAGATCATCAGTTATAGTTAATAACTTGTTGACAGGTACGTGTGCTTGTCTCATTGCTCGTCCCATGATCATCTCATGAGGACTGAGTCCAGTTTTCTTTTCAGGGATGCTTCTGATGGTCATCAGAACAAGAGGCAGTGCATCTGGCCATTTGAGTCCTGTAGCTTGACACATTTTTCCTAATCTGTTTTTAATTGTTCCATTAATCTGCTCCACTACCCCAGAAGCCTCTGGTCTGTAAGCACAATGTAGTTTTTGTTTAATACTCAGTGCTTCACAAATCAATTGGATCAACTCATTTTGAAAATGTGTTCCTCTATCTGTCTCAACCGTGACTGGAAAACCATACCTTGGAATGAACTCTCGCAGCATAAGTTTTGCCACTGTTGTTCCATCATTCCTTCTTGTGGGGTATGCCTCCACCCAACGAGAGAACAAACAGACGACCACTAGAACATATCTTAGTCTGTTACTAGGGGGCATCTCTATAAAGTCCAACTGCATTCTAGTGAATGGACCTCCTTCTCGTCCTATTGTTCCTAGACTCACTACTGTTTTTCTTCCTGGGTTAAACTGCTGACAAATAAGACATCTTTGACAAAGACTTTCAGCAATGGCTCTGAATTTTGGGTTATACCAGGTTTGTCTAAAAAGTCTGATCATTGCATCTCTCCCAATATGAGCTTGTCCATGGTACATCCGTGCCATGTCTGCAATCATGCTATCAGGCATAACTGGTCTTTCATCTCTGTATACCCACACACCATTATTTTCCTGTCTTCTACATCCTGCTTTTATCCAGTAATCTTTTTCCTCATCACTTGCAGTTTCTTGTAACTGTCTTACTTCATCCCATGTCTCGACAGTATTAGTAAAAAGCAAAGGACAAGAGACATGCTCCCTTTCTCTATTTTTGTTCATGGACACCATGTTCTCTGCACAATATTTGGCTATCTCATCGGCATAATTATTGCCGACGGCTATGTAATCTTCGTTTTTCTTATGCGCCTTGCACTTCACTACAGCAATTTGTTTAGGCAACTGTATCGCCTCAAGCAGCTTTTTAACAAAATCTCCATTTCTGATAGGTGTTCCTGCAGACGTCAAGAAACCTCTTTGTGACCAAATCTGACCAAAGTCATGTACGATGCCGAAACCATATTGGCTATCGGTCACAATCGTGACTCGTACATTCCTTCCTAATTTACATGCTTGAATCAAAGCAATCAGTTCCGCAACTTGTGCAGACCTTATTCCTTTCAGACAAGACGCTTCCATCACAGTTGCCACTGTGCACACTGCGTAAGCTGCGCTTAAAACTCCTTTTGTTCTCAAGCATGAGCCATCCACAAACATGACATAATCAGATTCCTTTAACGGTTCATCTTTTATGTCAGCTCTTGGTTTTGTGCAATATTCCAGCACGTTCAGACAATCATGATCTACTTCGTCCTGTTCAATTATATTCTCCTCATCTGGCAATGATGTTGAAGGATTCACATTCATGCATCTATCTATGGTCACATTTTCAGCACTCAAGATGACTTTTTCGTACTTAGTCAGCCGACTATGTGTCATGTACTGTGTTTTTGTTCTTGTCAAAAGAATTTCGACTGAATGGGGAACATATACTCTCAGTGGATACCCCATCACTATACCTTCACTTTGTTCCAGACTTACACAAGTAGCAGCAACTGCTTTCAGACATCCAGGCAATGCTTTTGCTATAGGATCTAAAACAGCTGAAAAATAAGCAATCGGTCTTTTCGTTGTTCCATGTTTTTGTACCAGTACTGAAAACGCACATCCATCTCTTTCACTGCAGTACAACTCAAAATCCTTCTCATAATCAGGCATGCCTAATGCAGGTGCCTCACACAGTTTCTTTTTCAATTCTTTGAAAGATTTCATTTCTTCTTTGTTTAACTCAAAAGGGTCTTTTACATCTTTCTTGGTCAACTTTTGTAATGGTTTTGCAATCAAAGAGAAACCACTTATCCATTGTCGGCAATATCCAACCATTCCCAAAAACATTCTTACCTCTCTTTGAGTCATTGGTGCTCTCATTCCTTGAATCATTCTTACTCTTTCTGTCGCTATCTTTCGCACTCCTTTCTCAATTTTATGCCCTAAATACTGGACTTCTTTCTGACAAAACTGTAATTTTGAAGGAGACACTTTATGTCCTCTTTTCTCTAGATGGTTCAGTAAAGCAATTGTATCACTTACACATGCTTCTTTTGTTTTCGATGCCACCAACAGGTCATCGATATACTGCACCATCACTGACTTTTCTGGCATTTTCAAATCTTCCAGAGATTTCTTTAGAATCTGATTAAAGATTGAGGGGCTTTCTGTATACCCCTGAGGAATTCGGCACCATGCCAAAATACGCTCTCCAAATCGGAACGCAAATAATGGCTGGCTATCTGGATGCAAAGGAATAGAGAAAAATGCGTGACACAAATCTATCACAGTGTACCACTCAGCTTCATGTGGAATTTGATATAGAATTACTGCAGGGTTTGGCACTATTGGACAACAGGGCACAACTATTTTGTTGATCTTTCTCAAATCCTGTACTATTCTATATGTTCCATTTGGCTTTTTCAGTCCCATAATAGGTGAATTACATGGACTGCTCATTATTTCTTTTAGAATTCCCTGTTCAATCATTTTATTTATCACAGGAGTTATTCCTTCAATTATTTCTGGAGTTAATTTGTACTGTGGCGTATTCGGGTAAGTTGTCCCTTCTTTTACTGTTACTTTTACGGGATCAACTTCTTTCATTAATCCAATGTCTTCTCCTGTAAAATCCCACACACTTTCTTTTACTGCACTTTTTAGTTCTTCTGGAAGTTTTTCTGCATCAAATGCAGGAAACAAACCATTCGTTTCAGGTTCCTGATTCATCAAAGTTACTTTATACAAGACATCTTCATCTGAAGTCTGAAATCCAATTCCATCTGGCGTACAATAAATTGTGCAATTCATCTTGCACAAGAGGTCACGACCCAAAAGATTTACAGGACTACAATCGCACACTACAAATTTATGCATTTTGCTAAAAGAACCAATTTTTACTTCCACCAATTCAGTAAGTGGGGTTTTAATCTGCTGATTGGCTACTCCTACTACTTGGATGTATTCACCTGAGAGAGGAAGGTTTGGAATTTCCACTGATCTAACAGTAGAACGGGTAGCTCCAGTATCGACAAGGAATGTTACATTTGCACCATTCACTTCTCCATCCACAAAGGGACCAGACTGATCTACCTCTAGAGTTGCGCCAAGTACGCACTCTTTCCCCTCTCCTGGGCACCGTCAGAATCTTTCATCCGGGTCATCCTCACTCTGACGCAACCAATACTGAGAAATGTTAGCTGCTCGCGGCAACTGTGTTACCTGCTCTCCTCCGTAGAATCCTGTTTCTGTACTGTATCTTTGCTGGTTAACAGTGTTGGGAAGTGGTGGTTGCGGCACCTGACTTTGTTGAACAACTACCTCATTCTGCACCTGTGGAGTTAATGATTGATTTTCCGGATTAGGTTTAGGTGGGAACTTACACTCGTTTCTCCAATGCCCTAACTTTCCGCAATTATGACATGGCCATTTCTTCTTTGCCTCTTCTAGACTCACTTGACCCTTTCCTTTACCTATGTTAGGTCGCATTTTATTCTGTCCTGTTTCATTTCCATTATTATTGTCCAATTGAGCTTCTTGTTTTTCTGCCACCTTCACCTGTGCCCACATTGCCTTCTCTTTCAACTTACGCTGTTTACTCTCTATTTCATCACTACAATACTTAGCATACCTCAGCACCTCATCTACACTTCCATTCTGCCAGTTTATCATGTGTTGCTTAATCATATCACTTATTTCTTGTTTCAGGCCAAACACAAATCGGTATACAAAATGACTCATGTCTTTTTCACTCAACTCCTCATAACCACTATACTGCTTGAAAACCAATAACAATCGCTCATAATATGCATGTACAGACTCCTTACTTTCCTGTGTAGTTCTATCGATTTTTACCCAATCTGTCTCTTTAGGAGGAATCTTATTCTTCAAAAAGGTAATCACCTTATCGTACTTCTTCATTACATCAGGACCTGGAGCTCCTGTCTTAGGATCTCTTGGATATTCTGTAGTTGGCCAGTCAACTGTAATCTTACATTCTGACCACAAATCTGTTGGTACCACTATGTCAAACAATCCATCTAAATCTATCCACAACACTTTTGAGACTTTTACAAACCTCTCTACTTGTCGGTACCACTCAACTGGCTTCTCTCTTAGCTTTGGAAAGTCATTGGTAAATGACAGTATGTCCTGCCTAGTCCAGGGAACATGCACGTAACTACCACCTGGAGTTTCTCTCATGGGGTATTCTTTGGCAACAGATTCTTTTTCAGTTATCATAAAAGCCAATGAACCTTTGTCTGTAGTTTTCTCATTCTTCTTTGTCCATCTAACCTTCCATCTGTCCACATCACCCCATTTTCTCAACAACACAATTAACTCTTTTATCTGTGTCAGCCTTCCTGCCGTGTTCAAATTTTCAATATCCTTTTCACAAAAGTCTACTCTATATGGTTTCTGCAACGTTTTCACTTTTGCAAAGTCTATTCCAATCTCACTGGCTACTTCTTCTAGTTTGTCATGTAAATTCTTTGCCCTCCATGTAATACTTTTGCACAGAAACATTATTTCATCATCCTGGTAATTTTTTATCTTTTCGGTACCAATTGTTCCTAGAATTAATTCTTCCATGTCGATTTTTAATCTAATTACATCTAATGGTTTTTCTTCTGGTTCTTTTATTTTAAATGCCTTCATCCACTCATTTAACTCATCAGGAGTCGGACCTATGGGTGTATTATTTAGTTCTATCCAATTACCACTCTTTTCAGGGGTTTCTGTTGCAGATTCTGTTACCATATGCATTTTCCTACCATTGCACTCATTCACCGTCAAATTTGTAGGTGGACTTGGTCTGTAAGTACTAGCCAAATTACTTGTACTTGCACTTTGTTCCATCCTTTCTTTTTCTCTCTGAAATTGTGAACTCATGGGAATCACCAAAGATCGTTCATCAATTTTCTGATTCTCAAAAACGGGTATTACTGGACCTATTGTTACAGGCACAGTAACTGCTTCCATATTTTTCGTTAATTCTCTAATCTTCTCAGTTAGTTCTTTTGTTGTCCTTGCTAATTCGCTTGCATTGTCGCTTTCTATTCCTTCATTTTGAGAAGTTCTCATTTGTTCTTGTGACCTATTTATTTCAATTCTCTTTTCCGGACTTTTATTTCGCATAGTCTCTATTAGCGGCGCATTTGGTGTCACCACTGTAGAACTCTGCTGATACGGAGGTGGATTTCTATTTAAAATATCTTCCAGCAACTCGTCATCCGTTTCGCTCTCATGCATATATTTTTCCCTCTCTATATGTTTCTTTTTCTCAGTCCGCTTTTTCTTAGTCCCTTCCTCAACTGTAAAAGCTGGAAACAAACCTCCTGTCATGTTAGCACATCTCCATCGTTTTATTCTGTCCTCATGATTTACTCCCCACAATCTTCCAGGCATAAACTCATGATCTCTCATTCCTCTGAATCTCTCTCGTTCATACATCTCATCTTCCCATTCCGTCAAAGCCTCAAACTGTGTTGGTCTAGGTCTAGGTTCCAATTTACACATTTTTTCTCGCAAATTTCGCAAAACCGCTACACTAAATGAACCATTCTCAGGGAAAGCTAAAGCACCATCATTCTTCGTATACTTTGCCCAGTTTTCCAACCATATGCACGTATGATATCCATATTTCAGCATCATATGTGAAGCTGCTGATTTCGGCGGAGGAATTACTTGTCCCTCTCTAGTCACAACCTTTTTGTCTTTCTTAAAGAAATTCTTCAATTTTGTCGTCCATGACGTTCTCTCCCTTTCATACTCGTAATACGGCATGTTTTCTATTTGTTTTTCTCTTTACGCTAACGCTGTTCTGTGTACGGAACTTCGACCAATTACAGCGCGACTCACACTAACGTACCAATCAGAACAATTCCCTCCGTCCGCGAACCAACCAATCCTAGCGCGGCACTTTTCTACGTCACTCCTGCTCTGTGTTCACGTGACTAGCGCACTATCCAATCCTAGCGCGGCACTGTTCCACGTCACTTCTGCTCTTTTACCCCTCCTTTACAAAATTTATCGGCAATTTTTCTTTTCGCTGTTTTCTCCGTTAGTTACAACAATTAAAACAATTCCATAGTCTGATTCGCTAAACAAAAGTGACAGCTTTGTCCTTTTACACAAGAATCCTGTATTTCCAGTAGGCAGCGCTTACCTCTACCCTACCACAGAATTATTTACTCTCGCCGATAAAGTAGCACTTCCCTCTACCTTACCCTTCTTTCAAGCAAACAATTTACTCGTTTCTCTGGGGATAAGACACATGTGGAGACTAGGCTCCTGAGAATTAAGGCCAAAGTTTCACAAGTAAACGTGATTTGCTATCTCAATTACACACTTTTCGTACAGAAAATCCCTAACATAACACAACCTGTGTTATTACCAAAATGAATTCAGACCATGTACCAAATTCCATGTGACTTCTCTTGCCACACGTGTTCCACTTCCTACATCCCAGAAGCGTGAAAACTCACATATAACATAACACGACTCAACATATAGTGTTAGTCATCAAAATAATCAATAATCAATAAACAATAATCACTAAACTAATCTATAGAAAACCATAACTCTGCTACCAAGAAATCTGATGCAGCGCGTACAATAAAAACTATTCTCCTCCTAGGTCACTTATAGGTCATCCAGGGGCAAACTATATTTTCTCACATCCACATGACGATGGGGCCCATAAACATCGCCTAACATACACGCACACACCTGGATTTCCTTTACACCTTTATGAAATTCTGTATTCCTAGGAGAAGCATGAGAACTAAATGGAAAACACCATTTATGTACCGCTGGAAGGAGCCGGGATATCTTATTACCTTAACTTATCGCTTTCTTTTAGTTATTTCTTAAGATATTCCTGCTCATTGTTTGTCGATGAATCATTCATGTAAGAAATTAGTTCATAGTGATTAAGACCAGCTGAATCACAATAACCAATTACTGATGTCACAATCATTTAGGAAAATAACCACTGAGTCATTTTGGTTTAAAGAATCTTAAATTTTATATAATTTTAAAAGCATGAGAAAGAATTTAAACTTTATTCAATTATTCATTCATAAATTCAAATATTTATTAAGCATAATCAATTTATTGCAGAAAGGAAATTTTTGTCATGAAGCCAAAACCCTAATTACCTGCCTACCTTCCTAATTTAGCCTAATGATTTCTAACCTAAGTTTAAGAATTAGAAATAACCTGATTCTCATACTCAACTGGAAAATTAAGACAGCAACAGCAACTTCAGCTCGTCAGCATCAGCTACCTGCAACCCGTCTCATCTAACAGTCTTTCAGCATCTCCCGCTCAGTAAGGGATCGATCAGGACCACCCAGCACTGGAAGCCACCAACACCAACACGACTCTCCAACTCCGCTCCTGACTGTGACTGCGACTCTGACCCCCTCCCACTAAGAGTAGGCCCTCTTATACCCTAATTCTAACTTTGCTAACTAATTGTTGCAACATTAATAACACGCTTTTCTTTCATTGGTCCATGCATGTCATCTTATTCATTCTTTTAATCAAGTTCTCTTGGATCCAATGGTCCTTGGATCATTTCCTTTCCCACACGCTCAAGACATGTTTCCATCCGCTTCGATCAGTACATTTGTAACTTCTTTCGATACATTCGAGAACTCCGCAGTCATTGTCCTTTCTCTTAAACTGGTTTCCCACGGGTCTTCTGCTGATCACCACGGCACACTATCAGTTCAATTAGGTCACATCAGCCTTGACCATTTCTCGCATCCTAGCCTCTCAGCAACATCACGAGGTTAGTTTTTCTCCGACTTCATCCCGTGTCACATGTCCCCTTGCGCCTGCGCACATCTTCCCACTGGCGGCCATTTTATATCGCCACTCGGTTATACTTTAGAAGCACTAATTTGAGGCAAACAAAACATAATTAAAATAGAGAAAAATAGCCTTTTCGTTTCCCTCCCGTCATCTACGTACCCCAATTAGTTATTACCTAGCAGAAAGCAACATTTAAGCTGTTCCTTACTTACCATCACTATTGTTTTTGCAACGACACGTTTTATTTCTATGAAGCACAAAAACATGCATTTATTTTAAATTAGTACGCATTTATTTTTACGTTATAATTAGACACACGGACATCCATTAATAGATTATTTAGCACACACATTTGCATGTTACCTTTCCCACACATACAGTGTTGATTAATACACTTAAACGAACATTTTATTAATTATTTATAAAATTTGTTAGGGGTTAAAATTTTTATTTTCCCTGCTCCATCAGCTATCATGGCCTTTAGTGCTTCTCTGTACCTGGTTGTCACTGCCTTTAGAGTTATCGTACTGTATGACTGACGGCTCTGTGTTAGGCTGTGGCGCAGTACCTATTGTCTCGACTTTATCAACAAATTTATAGCAGGCGACCAACAAACTTTCTGTAAGGCCTTCACTTTCTTCAAAGGCCATGCACTGGCTGTATTGGCACTTTGGCTCCACATATGTCAACCATCGATTTTCACTTCGACTGAGGCACACGTAGCACGCACGAGCAGTTTGATGGACCACAACAAACTCTCCGGGAGAGCACTATCAGTTTTTCGGGTTGTGGGGTTTACGTGATCCCCTATCTCGTCGCCAGTTCTAGCGTCCTCCCCAGGCCAAGTACATACAAATGATCACACCACTCACTGAGCTTCGTATTACAAGCCTTTATTCCTCAGCATGTAACCATTAACTGAACATTCTACATCAGCAATTCTATCACCCACACCCATGCACTTACGGGTCTGTTCTACGGAGTCTGTCAGGAACCAAAAGGGTCCCGTCATCTCCAACTCACAGGACACTACACCACTGACAGGCACTATGAGAAACATGCACTGTCTTCAGCCTCAACATCAGATCTCAATCGTGCCAGTTATAAACACCTGGAGGTGACTAAGTTGACAGTATCCACTATACTAGAGTACTATGCTACACAATTTGTTTTTTACAGAAACACAGAATCCTGAAAGTAGATATTGCACTCCTAGGGAATCCAATATTATATATATCATGTGAAATATAAACAGGAACTACATCGCTGACATGGATTACCTTTACGTTTATACCATTCATTGTTCAGAAATCAATCAATGCTTTTACCATTACAGTTAAGGACACGAAGATAGGGCCTGATGGGGACCGGTTTCAATGTCCGTTTTTAATTACTGCTTGACTGAGACCCTGACAGACCCAGCGCACTTAAAGCCCTCCAATTACCGTTTTCTTACTGTAAGCCAATTATGAACGAGAATATTTTAAGTAGTCAATAACAGAACAACCTTAGAAATGTGATTTTTGCAACAGCATGAAACTTAAAACAACGCGCAAACACATTAAAATATATTGCTGATGTTGTTTGAGGTATATGTATATCCGGACGTAGTGCTTCTGCTTCATCAGTCCCGGATCTTGATGCATCCTGGATACTGACTACTATCTAGTTGTTCCCAGTGCTTAATTTGTAAGAGAATGAGAGTCGGTGCCCAAAGTTCTGCTCCAAAGTCTGATGCTGTGCTATTAAATGTCAGTGCGCAGAAATACCAAGGCTGCATAGTCTTAAATTCACCTCAGTTCATGTCTCTTTAATCCACCACAAGACACTCCCTGCCTCTTTATCTCACTCTTGCTTTGCCCCTTTGTGACGGTTTTAATCTTTCTCTCCCTCCTTCTTTCCCCTTTGTTTGTTTTTCCCTCTCTTGCTGTTGGGAAATGTCTGATGAGTTAAAATAAGTGCAGGTCCCCAAAAAATGGCAACCACCGGCTCAAATTATGCACTTGGTGTTCCCATGAGGCTCTCCCGCGAAGCAGAACAGACTCAGAACAGATTTTGTGCATTTCTGTTAGCTTCATCAGCATGTGTGCGTGCTGCCCAGTAGATATGAAACACGAGTACTGCTGCTGGTCACTAATTTAACCAGTGCATACTTGTATAGAGGAGCCAGTGCTCTGACCGACTCTCCTAGTGCAACATCTTATTTTGCGCATCTTGGGCCGTATTACCGATGACTGTGCCAGCGCTAATTGTCGCTGTGTGCCAGAGTATGTCTGTGTTTATGTGCGTTTGTGGGCTAATACAATATGCGCACACAGGGCCGGCGCTAGGCATGGGCAGTGTGGGCAGCTGCCCAGGGCCTCGCGCTCAGCTGACAGACAGGGGGCCCCGCTTCACTGTGAAATGCCACACTTTCACAGATTGCCCACCTGCTCCTCCAGAGCCCCCTCCCCACACAATCACAATACACATGCGAGATGTCTCGAGTCGACCTTGCTGGTCACGGCGTGGTGGCATTCCTGGGGGTGCAGGGGTGGGGGGGAAGGGACAAACAGAGTGGGGAAAGCACAGCAGCCGGGCCAGCAATTATGTTGGCTCACAGTGTCAGGGGCGGGGCAGCACCTCTGTTAAGTACCAGCCATTCCCTTTCTGCATTTTGTTGCTAGGTGACAGAAGGCCCCTTTGTTTCCAGGACCAGCCGGACACAGGTAAGGCGAGGTGGGTGAGGGGAGGAGGGAGTAGCCAGATCAACTGGCTTTTGTTAACTTTTGCATCACCCATTTTTTTTATGGGAATGTGTATTTAAAATGCATGTAGAACTGCCGGTGCTAGGGCAGTGTTTTACGAAATGCCTCGTTACTGCTTCCAAGGCCCAGGGGAGGGGGCCCCCTTTCCCTGGGCCTCTAAGCGCTATAGCAAGCAGCAAGGTCCAAGTGTGGGGGCCCCCTTCCCTGGGCCTTGTAGCCAGTACTCCCTCTTTCCTTTCCTTTATTTGTTACTCTGTGAAATGAATCCAAAAAATAAAAACACTTTTGCTGGAAAGGTCGTCTTTTTTCTGACATTTTTCACTTCCAAAGTGCAGCCTTGGGATGGAGAGAAATAAAAGGTTCAAAATGTAAAAATAACTAAAGCAAGACAGAGTTGGTCGAAAAGGGGCCAGGTTGATTTTATTCACACCCAAAACACATTAGTGCCACTTTACAGAGTTTGCCAGTGAAGCGCTACTTTTGTTTTCTTGTCTTTCTCTGAACAGCATTGTTTTCCCCGGGTGGGAAAGTGCGCCTTTCCTGGATGTACTGCAATACCTGCTTGATGGGCGGATTGGAAAACAAAATGCATACCGCGGCTCTGTATTCACGAATGTGGTCTTTTTAAACCATATTGCTTACGTTTTGTAAGGATATAAGCAATGGACATTGAAACTGGTCCCTTGCGGGCCAGTAGTCATGACCTTAACTTTTCATGCAAAAGCACTCATTGATTTCTGAATAATAAGTGCAAAAGCGTTAAGGTAACCATGCTGTTCCCTGCTTACATTTCACATGCTTTTACTTAATCTTACATTCCTTATGAGTGTTTGCTTTTTCCAGAATGTTGTCACTTTTTTTTTAGGCAGCATATTGCTCTTGTCTAGTGCCTAATTTGAATTGAGTCGCCTCCAGGTGTTTATAGCAGGGCGCAATTGAGTTGTAGTTGAAGGCAGTGCGAGTTTCTCTCAGTGGGGCAGTATGGTGTTCAGTGGGGGAGAGGATGTGGCACTATGGTCAGAGCTGCAGAATTTGGAACTGGGGAACCAGGTTCAGCCTTCATGACCAGTCCACCAGACCACTCTCCTGAGAGAGCACATTTCCATGCTAGACCTTAGAAGGCCCCGAAAGACCTTAGAAGAATGGTGTCTGAGCACCAGCAGGTGGACCATAGCGGTGGCAAGTGTGGGTTAACCTGGAAGGCCTGTCCACTACAACCCCTATTGAAGCTCACCTCGAGTCTTTTGGGCAGGCCTACGAAGCAGCACACCCTAGACAGTGACTCTGTCGTTGAGGTCACAGGACCCTTGAGCAGGAAGGCTCTAGGGCGGTGCGACCGATGAGATCGCACTGAGCGCTGACTTTGGGTGGGGGCGTCATGTTTGCGAGTATATTATGTTTCTAAAAGCACTTGCTGCCTCCTTCCTGGCCTCCAGCAATTTTCGGCAACAATAAAAATGTCATGATAACTCCGGTGATTAATGTTCTTCCTAAAGAGAGATGGAGTTTTGTCAAGTGGAAGTTTTGTCTTGTGGAAATGTAACGCAGAGGGTTAATGTGCCTGCTGCAAAGAACATGTACCATGCAGATCACTAAGTCCACATAATGTAAATAGGCCAGTGGGTTACTGCTTTTGTCAGAGAGATCCTATTGTTACTTGCAGTTTATAAGTCAAAATCCTAACATAGAACAATGAGCTATTAACTGTCATCTAAGAGCTGCATGCAAACTGCAAGGTATAAATTACAGGATTATGGTTTTTCCCCAGTCTTTGATTATCCTAATGTTGCAAAAAGGGTTCATTTGGACAGAAATCAATTCTGGTTATTAAAGAGAACCCCCTACCATGATATTACGTTCTAAATTCAGAGTTTGTGTTTCTCCAGATCAATCACTATTAAACTATGCTGCCTACTAGTATGATTGTCATGTGACTTCTAGTCCTTTGTCTTATGTAACATTACCTATTGTGATTTACACACGTATGATTGATTGTCTCTGTGCAATGTGTGATATAAAGCTCTCTGACACCCTACACTGGTATCAGTGGCGCTGTAAAATCAAATTAAATGCATCTGAGCGAGAATGTGGTTATGGAGACTTGAGGGGCACTGTTAAAGGGTGGTAGTGAGGAATCCGTGGCAGAGCGAGTCATTGGGGGCACCAACATTGTTGCACAGGGCTCCACCAGCGCTAAAGGCGGCCACTTCTACTTCCTACAGTTCTAACACCAAATCAAAAACGTTGATTTGAAAACCCCTTGAATCTGAAGCATACCTTCAAGTCAATGTATAATTTAGCAGTGATCTCGGTTGTTCTAAGTCTTTTTTATTTATGTACAATCTTTATTTGTTTGCAATGGTGTCTTGTAATTTTGTACTATATGTGTTGTGTTTTTGCACTTAACATAATTCTGGCGAGTAAATAGCCCACACTCAAAAGATTGTCCTACGTCTCTTAGCATGTGCGTGTGGGATACTGGTGAGAGGATTTACGTTAAAACAAATAACGAAATATTAATGTCATCCTAAGGTAGCACAATAATGGCACAGAAAGATAAGGGAGCCTTTTGAAATTTGCAATTATATCCATGGTGTGAGAGGTTTTCTCTTGTGTCATTTTATATTTTGAATGATCCCGCCCTAATTACCTCAACAGGATCTCCCCCTTTATGAGGCAGAACTGGAAATTGTATCATGCACTCATCTGGAAACAATCAGTTAACGAGGAGTAAATAATATTCATCTTTGTGAGACCTGCACCTAGCTTTTCCATCCAATGTGACAAATGTAATCCATTCAATACAGTTTTAAAATATATGGACTTATTTCATTTGTATATTTATCTTTTTGTCCATGTTACTGATATCCACGTTCGGTCTCTTCAGGGATGCCAAATAAGATCAATAGTCCTGCGATGTCACTTTCTGTGATGTCACTTCTTGTGATGTTACCAAGGGCGGCTCCTCCACTAGGGCGGAGGAGCGTCGCCCACTGCTTTCTCACAGTGCGAGAAGCAGAAACACAAAATGCTAAAACTATCATTTTATGTTTCTGCTTCTCGCACTGCGAGAAAGCAGAAGTGTTTGGTTGGGGGTAGGCGGGTCTGCTTTAGGGCAGGGGAGGAGTGCCTTGCCCACTGCTAAGGGCGCTGACTGTTTGGTCGGCCCTCCGGGGCCGACCAAACCAGTCATGCGCACTGTGGCCTTTCTCCATGTAGGCTGCAATGCACCCTACATGGAGAAAATGGCCTCCCCATAGGCGCCTGGCTGGTCGGCGTCCCGACCAATCACAATGCTGCCATTGCAGCGTTGTGATTGGCTTAGGGAAGGAGGCTGCCTGCTTCCTGTTCCTGCCAGAGGCAGGAAAGCAGGAGAGCAGGTCAGGAGCAGAGACGACGCGAGACCTGGGAAGGTAAGTTTATTTTATTTTTAAAATACCCCCACCCCGCGAGACCCCCCACCCGCGAGTCATGCCGGCCGCGACTGGATGTTACATGCAAATTAGAGGGGCCTCACATCTTCCCTTTCGCCCGGGGCCCCAGAAGTTCTAGGACCGGCCCTGTGCGCACAGACGCAAGCGCACATAAACACAGAGTTCAAAGTCTGCGCCAACATCACGACGGCATTACAGACCGATCCTCTGTAATGCCTTCGGCGCATACTCTGGCGCATGGTGACAATTAGCACTGGCGCAGTCATCGGTAATATGGCCCCTTGAGTACATAGACACCACGCTGCCAACAGAGAGTGTGGGTACTCATGATGCAGGAGAAGGTGCCAAGAGGCCGCTTACAGCTGGTGTGTGCCCTGCTGCTTCATGGCCTGCCGACTGGCTGCTTTTGAACTCCACCAGCATGTGTGAACCAGCAGCAGACAAGAAAAGCGCTGGCCTCTCTGAAGCTTTAAGGTATGTTTGTCAGAGTCCAGCACGGGCAGAGTAAAAAACTGATGACTGGTAGCAACCTGCCATGTGGTAAAAATACAATCCTTATGTCTGCCCTGAGAAGTTTCATTCCTTTCTTCGGTAATTACATGATTGGCGTCGCTCTCACAGATTTATCTGCTGTCATAGCTTGTACCACAAGACACAGTAGTCAGAGAGAGGAGCAATGAATCATACCTAAGCTCAGCCACTGCTTGTTTCAAGTATCATTTAATGTTAGATCAGGCCACACTTCAGCCATTGGGACCTTCATGGCAGTCATGAAGTATGGAGTTTCTTCTCTTCATTGGACACCTTTGTGCCTTGGGGGGGGGCTGTTTGAGGTGTGGGTGGTGATGGCAGCACAGGCAGGGATTCTGGTTACATCACCATAGCCCCCACACAGATATGGTGACTGGAAACACTCCACCAGGGTCTGTGCCATCCTCTAGTGCCGCCCGGTCTGTACTCACATAACAAAGAAGGCATCAGCTGAATCATGTGCACTTTGTACAGGACACACAACTTGTTTCATGCAATCACGGCAGCATGGCAATTTGTATGCTGCCTGAACTATGAAGAATGCATGTGTGAAAGGTCAACTCCAGACTTGGTCAAAGGCATGCTCTCATGCCACTGCTAAAGGGACGATGATTTTCCTCTTCTTGGGGTGGGGGAGGCGACTGCGGGGTTGCTGGGGGGTTTTCCCACTCGAAGAACTAACCACCCATACCCTCTGTAACTTATAGTCCTGAATCTGGAAAGCTGTGCTGTGCCATGAGATGTTGGGGATGCAGGGGATCCAAATGGCACCAGATACACTAAGACATGGACGCATTCAGGGTGCTTGCCTGACCAAGGGGATCACCCTGTCTACTGCACGGGACTGGCAGCTGCAGGGCCAGTCATTACTTGAGAGGTGAAGCAGGAGCTTCTGTGAAATCTGTTAATTCCACTTAAATGTCCTGTATTTTAGGCCTGCCTTTTAACAGCCCGAACCCTGGCTCGTAACAGCTGGGCCCGTCTCATATCACTGTTCCACAAAATGTTTGATGAGTAACTGCATTTCTTTTTCCTATTTAAAGAACTTCGTGAACCAGCTCTGTCCTTCCACCTAGATGGCCCGAATATAGAAACGACTGGCAAGAAGAAATCTGGAAGAGAGAACAAGACAAATAGGGGAGAACCAACTACAACAGGGGCTGTCCAGAGGAGGACTGGCCTCTCTCGTCACTAGGTAGCTTCATCTTCATGGACTTTTTTTCTCCTGGTGGGCTGGTGGCTTCAGCGGATGGGACCCAGGAGTAGCTTCACCAAAAGGGCTTTTCTGGAGGAGGCTATGAGATTCCCTTTCATGGCACATGCCCAAAGTTTCTTTGGATGTTCCAGGATGGGCGTGGATCCAGATTCTAGGAGATCTAGGATATTTTCTGGCACCATTGAAATGGCCCAATTTCCCACATAGGAGGCTAGCAGGTGAAACAGAGGGACGGCCTAATGTTGCCCATAAGCTACCTCTTTCTGTGGGAGCTGAACCCATTCTTACTATAATTGCCAAGATAGGTACCACTGAAATTTAGTTTGGTCTCATGTACCTTCTGTATCAGCAAACACACAGGTGTCCTCATTAAGAGAGGGACTGAGCTGCACCAATCTCTGATTGGAATGTATTTCTGGATATGTACACATGTCATGTCTCCTAGCGAGGCCCACGGTCCTCAGGAAGACCTGCTGGACAACATGCCAAACATCAGATAAAGTAAGGGCACCCATAGCAACAATTTATATACTTAGGAACAGAACCAGTCCCGACACAGAGGTCCCAGACTTAGATCCAAGGCTCACACAAGGATTTCTGCCACTGCTGGTGAAACAGCGTTTTGCCACTCTTCACCTAGCACCCCTAGATCTGGGCAAACTTTGTTATTTTAAGTGTCATTCTGAAATCCTGTCTGCAGGTGGTATCCTAGGCAGTGCCAGTTCAAGTTTTGCCCTAGATATTGCCATGTTTCGAGTTCAGCTATCAAAGCGGCTGTAGGTTTTGAAAATAAATGAACAAATGATAGCTGTTGGGTCCTGTAATGCCTCTCGGAGTGAGCATGCTTTTCTACCAATGTACCTTCCACCGACCTCTGAATTCTTAAGCCTGTTTAAACTGCAGTATAATTTTAACACGAGATTAGAGAGTCTTGCATGACAGACTGAGAATCAAGGTAACTTTCCTGATCCTGTGAATACACAAATCACTAATACAAAAAGAGATCCTAGGGTCTAATAGTGGAGAAAGATGAAAGATGTGTCAAAAGGTAAAACACTATCAAGCTACTAGCAACTATATCCCACGTTCCTGGCTATGGGAAATTCCCTTTTCCGGAGGAAATCCCTCACTCACCAAAGGTGACATGCTTCATCATATGGGATTCTCCTCCCAAAGGAAATACTAATTCCTTTGAGGGCTACGACCCCCTCTCTGAGAGGGAGGCGCTCAGGCTCACAGGCTCATATCACACGGAGTACCGACGGACAGAGCGGTGCCTCCATCCTGAGCGGTTGCCAGGTTGAGGTAGAGTGCCTTGCCCAGCAGTAGCGGGTAAGATGAACTGGTGAAGAGATTCCACCAAGAACATACTCGTTTTCTGTATCCTTTTTTGTTGACTCACTTGATCACTGTAAGCAGCAGCATCCCGACGGGTCCTGATGAAAGCCTCGCTCAAAGTTAGGGCTGATAGGCTGAAACATGTCGACCATCACTTTTCACCATATTAGCGCGGTTTAAATCCATACCGCTGGTGCACAGTTTTTTTAATCCTGACAGCGGGTGCTTTTTGAATAAATCAAATTTTTTGCACCTCTTAGCCAGTTTTAATAGCACAAATCACTAGAGTTTTTTCTGTTGCGCTGCGCCTCACTCATAACAGCTTGCTCATCCTATGGGCATTCAGTGATATTCTTTCATGAAAACATCCCTGAGCTCTTCCCTCTCAGAGAGGGGGTCGTAGCCCTCAAAGGAATTAGTATTTCCTTTGGGAGGAGAATCCCATATGATGAAGCATGTCACCTTTGGTGAGTGAGGGATTTCGTCCTGAAAAGGGAATTTCCCATAGCCAGGAACGTGGGATATAGTTGCTAGTAGCTTGATAGTGTTTTACCTTTTGACACATCTTTCATCTTTCTCCACTATTAGACCCTAGGATCTCTTTTTGTATTAGTAGTTCAGTCAGGGGACGTGATCCCTAGCAGGTCTTTAAACTTCCCTTGGACCCTCTCTGCCGAAATCGGCTTATGGTTATAATACACAAATCACCTCAGGATTGTATCCAATAACGTATGCTGGTTTTGAAAAATGTTAGGCTCCTGTAGTTTGGAAGTTTTTTTCAGGTATGAGTAGCAAGTGCGTGGGGTGGGAAGGAGATACTGAAACTTCCAACTCACTGTGAGAGCAAGAACCTCACGTGCAAAATATCTTGCTGATGCATATTTCCATAGCTGCTGGAGGCTAGACTGGGGCGACAAGAAACATTCCGAGGCTTACATTGTGCACATTATATAAATCCAGTCACCTAAGCCAAGTGAATCTATTCCTGTTGGTTACAGACAAATTAAAAGAGATATTTGTGGACAATTTAGGGTGAGGGTTGAGGTGTGAAAGGCATATATATGCAGGTCTGAAAAGGATGTCATAAGTGGGCTGCACACAATACCCAGGGTAGCACATAATGTTTGTGTATTATCAATATAGGGCCTGATTTATAAAGGTGAAGTTAGACGAAAGTCTAACTTTACGACTTTCGGTATTCACAAAGGGCATTTACTACTCGTAAACGCCCTTTGTGAATACCGAAAGTCGTAAAGTTAGACTTTCGTCGAACTTTACCTTTGTGAATCGGGCACATAGTGTTTATTGGAGCAGTAAGCTGTGCAGGGTATTTTGGGGATTGTGCTGGTCCCTTGTTTCCACTGCTACCTCTGTGATAGTCAACTATACTGCTGGCAACTGGGGGATTTAGACCATGTTTGTTTGATACAATGCCTACTTTCATAAAATAAGCATTGGCAAAGCCAAAAAGTCAGCAGTCAACTCAGACATATTGGCTTTGCCAATGCTTGTTTTGAATCTGCCCTTCTATTTCTCGAACATGGTTCTCTGCTCTGCAATTCAGTGAGTCTAAGATTGCCCACTGTCAGGTTTTCTCACTCGTCTGAGATCAGATATTGAGACTACCCACACTGTGATTGTAGTTTTATGGTTGGTTTGGGCGCATGGATATCTCTCGAGTGACTCAGTGCTGATGCTCTGTAACAGCTGGAAGACAGTTTGCAGGCTCACTGTGGATCACTGGCCACATAAGGCAGACATTGGTCTCTGTAGGGCAAAATAGCAGAGAGTTGTATACCTCTGACGTAGCAGTCATCCCATAGATTGGCAAGGAACCTGCTGGCAAATGGAGCAGAGTGAAAACAGGCAAGGGACAGAATGAGTTCATATAGGGGTACTGAGACCCAGAGGTAGCTCAATTGCAGAGAAAAGAGTAAGTTAACGGTGTTTGGGTTTTATAGATGACTATTCCTACAGCCAGTGCTTCATTTGAGCCGGTGATTGCCATGGAGTGCGCCACCACTTATTTCTGGGGGCGACACTTATTTTTCCTGTAACAGATATTTACAGAGTGCACTGGCGGCTGCTACATTTTAAAAGTGGTGGGCACATAAAAAATTACATTAAACCCTTTAAAAATAAACTTACCGCAATAAATAAAATTAACCCAAAAAAAACCTTACCTTGTTTGATGATCTTTTGCAGCACACGGTTGGCTGCAAACAAACCCGAAGTTCCTACTGCCTCGCGCTGCTTTCTGGACAATAGCATCTGAGCCAGTCCAAGCACTGCCCTCTTGCTACTTACAATGCTAAACAGCATAAGAGCATTGCTAGGATTGGCTGGAGCAGGCAAACACAGCGCTCCATCGAACACCTATGGGGCTGTGCCTCTGCATCTCCTCCGGCTTTCAGCTGTTGATTGTGGAAGCCTGAACTGCACATGCCAGGCTGGCCACCGTGAACACCAGCCAATCTGACATGCACAGTTCAGTTAACACAGCCTCGGGTTGTCCCACTGAACTGCTGTGATGCAGAGGGGTGGTCAGGGGGTCAACGCTCCCAAGTCCCTATGAACGAACTGCCCCTGACAAGAGTGCAAGAAAGGGAAAAACACACAGTTCGAAAAGACAGAGGAAGAAAAAGACAGCTAAACAGTCATAAACAGAAAGCAGGAACCTGCAAGTGAGATAAAAAGGTGCAGGGAGGTGTCTGGTAGTGGATTAAAGACTACCAGCCTCAGTATTTGGCGCACAAATGTTTAATTGCACTGGCCGCCGGCTTCTGAGTAGAGCTTTGGGCACCGGAACTCTTTCTTTCACAAATATAGCCAGCCATACCAAAGTCATCCAGTTTTGTGACACAGGAACATTGCAATGTTGAACAAAGTTGACCCCTCTTTGAGACTACACACTTTGCTAGCTCACAGAATAGTGCATACTGTTCACAGGTTCTATTGGGAAGTCTGTGAAGGACACATCAGCATCCTTTGTACCCTTAAAGAAGCAGGTGGTTATCTTAGTTGGACACACAACATGCCACGCTCTGTTAACCACAAGGCACAAAAGTCAAAGAGCAAAACATGAGAATATACTGAGCAAACACAGGAAAGAGGCTTTCCCAAAGACAAAGCCCTCAATACCTCCAACAGGCACATCTCAGAAAAAGTATATGGGTCTGTCCAATATCATCCATGCAGTGGAATACCGGGCACCACATATGCAAGGGTGTAACTTCGGAGTGTGGGGGGGGTGTTTGGGGTGTGACACTCCCCAAATAAAAACTTCTTGGCTTGGTAGTTGTGCCTAAGGGTCTTGAGTTGGGTCTGCTAAGTCTGTGTCGGTTTCTCTCATGGCCAAGAATAAGAGACAGCATTGCGACCTTTGAAGTAAAACGTAAAACAGTAGATAGAGAGAGACACACACAGACAGGCAGACAGAGATACAGAGATATACATCCGGTGGCTAAATTTCAGATAACCTGGAATCAATACCATCATCTGTGTTTGTCCCAATTTTGTGATCCTAGGCAAACATTTCATTTCACAGAACCTCTTTTTTCTTTATTATCACATATGACAGCACTTTTGAATTCAGGATATGCATTGTATAAGCCCCTCTTATGCTTGATTTAATAGACTATACACTGCTCCATCTATAATAAGAATCTAGGCCATGTATAGGGTATTCATGTCTCAGTTCACTAATTGCATTATCATTGGGGGACAGGGTAGCCACTAATGTTTCTAAGTTCATGTTTAAAACTATAATTTTTAATAAATGTCTGTCTACGCAGTGATATTATTTGATGTATTAAGGAAAAACGCTTCTGCATGTTGAAAACTATTTTTTTCTAATTTATAGAGGCTGTATTACATTTTTATTATGTTTGTTGCACAATATACATACATACCAAACATTTTCAAGGCTTGGCTTGTGCACAGACTGTTAAAGCCAAGCCAGACCCTTGGCTTGGCTCCTCTTATTAATTTGTTGATATGGCCACTTCTATTTGCAACTCGGGCTTAGTACATGTAGCTGTCAGTTACTTGATAAAAGGATTTGCAAAAGGCAAGGACTGGAAACACGGATCCCTACCTACATTCACCAATTTCACAACTGTACTAAGGCTTCTCATAGCAGAGGTGAAGAAGAGTGTGTGCAGTGAAAATACATTTAAAATAAGTGATCCCAGGACAGGGACTCTGTGCCATTGTGTTGTACATGACCATAGTCATGAGTTCCCAGGGAGAACTACAACACCCAGGTTGGAGTGTAAAGGGTGTAGCTCAGTAGGGTGGTTGGGGTGTGACACCCCCAAATGCATTTATAGCTTGGTAGTTGGGCCTGGGGGCCTTTTTGGTTGAGGGGGGTGTGAGCCCTACTCAAACAACATCCACAGTCCTTATCAGAATGAACCACAAAATCACTAAATTAGTTTGTACTTAACCCTCTGGTAGTTGGGCACAAAAGCAGTCAGGCCTAACTTAGAGGCAATGTGTAAATTATTTATGCAGCACACAAACAGTGATAAAGTGATATCACAATACAAGAAAAATCCCAAACCAATTTAGAAAAACAGAAATGTAATAAACAAAATAACACCAAAACGATAAAATCCAGTCTGTAGAGCCAGAGTTATGAATTTTTAACGTTTAAAGTGGAAAAATTGCTCCAAGAAGAACAAAGCGCCAACTGTGGGTATCTGGCCGTGCAAGACTGGGACAAAGTTGAAAGTTAAGACTGCCCACGATGGACCACGGTTTGACTACATGGAGTGGAGCGGGCCCAGTATCAGCTTACCTCTGATAGAAGAAATTTTGAGGAAGAAAAGTCTGAGAAAGTTGAGTTCTGCAGGGCAAGGCGGCTGGTGGTGTCCGAGGAGGGGGTGTCATCATCAGGAAGCCGCTGGACGAGGTCGCGGTAAAGATTGCTTCTTTGGGACTTTGTCACTTTTTTGGAAGTCGAACATCTCCAGTGGAACGAGGCAGTAGGCTGTAACCAACAAGAGTTCCACAAGCCAGATACATTCTGCGGGAAGCCCCGCTGAACAGGATTTGCTGCTGCAGAAAAAAACATAGCAGGAGCTACCACGAAGTCAGCCCGACTGGCAGTGCACCGTGGTTTGATCAGCGAGCAAGTAGGTTCCGGTCTCCTGTTAGTTCTCAGGCCACTTTTTGGTGAAAACATTTCTAAGTCCCAAGCTTTAGTCTTTGCCAGTTTGAGCACCTTTAGCACCTTTTCCAAGGGCCCAGGACTGGGTGGGAACCACTTGGAGGGCAGGACTCAATTCAGGAGGGGTCCAAGGGCAGGGTTCAAGTTGTTGCAGCTTATTATGTCCCTGTGGCTCTCAACAGGAAGCCAGCCAACTAGCCCTTGGAGTCACTCAGGTAGTCCCTGGTTCAGGCAGCAAAGAAGGCTTCAAGCAGCAGGGTCCTCCACTGAGAGCCCAGACAGGCTTCAGGCCGGAGGGAAGCCCTCTGGGAGCAGTAGGGCAGTCCTCTGAAGTACACAACAGGCCTCAGGCAGTCCTCTGAGAGCCCTCCACAGGTCCAGAAGTGAACTGAAGAGTGGGTCTTAGGTTCCTATTTGTATACCTGGTGCCAACTTTGAAGTGGAAGAAACGTCTGGAGTATCCTCCCACACAGATGGTTCGAGAATGTCTTTCCTCCCTGCTCTGGTCCCAAGATGTCTTGGGTGACAAAAGGCTAGTGTGAAGTCCTTTGTGACTGTGCTGAGGCAGTTCCTTTTAAATGTAATTGGGGCTGGGCATAGCTCCTCCCCTCCTGTCCTCACAGTATGACCCATCCTGTTAACACCTAGTCCCCCTTTGTTAAACTGTCTTGGAGAAATACACAAAGACCAACTGCCAACTACACCTAGTCATGTAACCCAGGATACAGGCTGCAGGCACCAAATGGTAAAAAAAATGCCAAATAGCTCAAAGTGGCATTTTTCAGAATTGTGACTTAAAATCCGACTTTACCATTAAAGATGATTTTAAATTGCAATTCTTTAGAGACCAAACATGACATTGCTACCTGTTCCCAAACAAAGGTTATCACTTATGAAATGTAATAAGGTAGATGATGTTATCCTATGGGAGAGGTAGGTCTTGCAGTAGTAAAAAACAAATTTAAGAGTTTTTCACTACCAGGACATGTAAAACTTAAACATAAATGTCCAACTTTTTAAATACACTACACCCTGCCCTAAGGAATGTTTAGCGCTTATCTTATGGGTGATTTATATGTATTAAAAAGGAAGGTTTAGTACAGGCAAAGGGGTTATTTTGCCAAGTCGAACTGGTAGATTAAAACTGCACACAGGCTGCAATGGCAGGCCTGAGCCATTTGTAAAGGGCTACTTAAGTGTTGCAGGTGCACTAGTAGCATTTATTTTACAGGCCCTAGGTACCTGTAGTACTACTTTACTAGGGACTTTAATTTAATTAAATGTGTCAATAGGGTGTAATACAATTCTGCCATGCTTAGGGGAGTGAGCACAAGTACTTTAGTGCTGGTTAGAAGTGGTAAAGTGCACAGAGTACTAAGACTAACAAAAACAAAGTCAGAAAAACAAGAAGGGCAAAGGCAAAAGGTTTGTGGTAAGGCCACCCAAAAGCTGATTTGTCTAACAGTCATCATTTGAGATGTTTAGTCTACACTGAATCCCGCTTTGATCCTCTGTGTCATAAAACAAGGGAGATTCACAAAAGACAACTTACGAGGCCCCAGGTAATGAGCACGGTATTGACACAGCGGTTGCGTAAACTGGTGGTAAAGCCTTCTGGCACACATCTCCAGTGCCATAATCATACATCCACAGCTCATTCAAAAAGATATTTCTTCCAGCCTAGAGAGGGATAAGTACACTAGGCCATGTGGAAAGGTGAC
Organism: Calotriton arnoldi; assembly: GCA_963921515.1. Classification (NCBI taxonomy): domain Eukaryota; kingdom Metazoa; phylum Chordata; class Amphibia; order Caudata; family Salamandridae; genus Calotriton; species Calotriton arnoldi. The sequence continues at coordinate 3,039,732 of CAWUFW010001075.1, forward strand.
TAGTGTTGTTGCTACGAGGCCATATTATCGGCATAGTGTGCTCTACATACATCCCAGTAACATATGGGATCAGAACGGTACCAAACAGTCTTGTGTACACCCGTTTAGATGTGGTGCATCTCTGCACCGATTCCAGCTTACTTTGGAAACAGTGTAAGACTTTTTCTGTATGATTTTCCTCATTTTCTCTATTGTACCATTGGAATTTTCCAGTTGCGGCCTCCTTTGCTGTGTGTGCCTTGCTTTGCCGCCTCCTTGAGAGGTTGTCCATAAATATTTATATTAAATGGTCAAATTCGGTCATCCATCTCAACCTCAAGTGTCAAAGCGTGTTATTATTATTTACTCTATGTACTAGATAGGGTGGAGGGGGAGAAGTGACATTGGCGAAGATGACTTCAGAAGAAGTTAGGTGATTTCGTCAGTGCATAAAATGCACTTTAGGGGATATTCCATCTTTTTGATCTAGAAGGAATTCATTGTGAACTCTGTTGGAAATCCGCTGCGACAATCGTTTTGTATATCCTGGCAGGACCCATTCTAGCTCCGCTGCCTATTCACTGAGCGTTTTTAAAACAGGTTCCTTTGCATAGTTTTAGGCTAATTGGTATCATGCAAAGCTGTAAAGCTGTTATGGTGGCATTTTAGCATCTTTGTCGCAGTTATTTGTTTTACCTGGAGCGCTAATAAAATGTGTTGCTTTTAGCTGGAAACGTAGCATTAAGTAAAGTCTGCACACTAAACAGAACACATCACATACATTCAACACAGCTCAACAGAATTGCCCTTGAAGGCTCAGTGCAGACCACCCTACAAGAGCACATAACGGATAACATACAGAAAACACAGGGCAAATATGCGACTAACTGACTAGCAAGCATGGTTGTAGGAGGCTCTTAAATTCTGGGGGGACAGGGACAGCCACAAGACTTTAGTACTACTGCAGCTAAACTTGCCGAAACCTTACTTTTGAATTCCCTAATTCCCTACAAATATTGATAAACATGACAATCTCAGTCTTTAAGTCAACAGAAGAAGAAAAGAAAACTGTGGAATGTAACATAATGTGCAAATATGTATTCTGTCACTTACAGGGCACAGCTGATGAAAGCTGGAGCTAACTGGAATCCAGAACCACACTGAGGAGGTCCTACAGTACTGAGAAGGCGCCTCTGGGGAAGGGCCTCATAGCTGCAAGGTTTTCAGATTATGTGTGATATTTCTATGGTTTTAATGTGAGTATGAGTGACATTCTGCTGCCAAACATGTGACATTTCAAGTGACACTTTCTCACAAGTAAAACCAAGCAATGAAATCCATATAAAGGGGTAAATATAGGAAATGACTCCCTTTTTAAACAATAACCTCTCAAAAAAAGGTCTTGAAACAGCTGCAAAACCTGTGGAATAAAAATTGACTAACATGTCATAACTGATCATACTGTAGTGATTTCCAGAAAGAGCCTGTGCTCCGTTTGATGACTGCCATGAATACTATCTAACCACTTTTGGGAGAACTTTTAAGCCCCTATTCTACATTGGCTATAGTGTACCAGAGAACCCTCCCAGCAGGTATTAAGAAAGAGGGAAAGTGACAGATACACCACCCACTCACTACGGTGGCAAATAACCCATATTTTCAAGTCAATCCAGGTAAAAATGGGGAAAGTATCAGAATTTTATATTCCTTACCACTTGAACTATAAATGTACAGCAATAAATACAAGATGGAAACACAACAAGCCTTTTCCTAAATGAGTTTTAAAGCAAAGCAACTTGACAGAAGCGCTATATTAAAAATTAATATATATTAATATATATTAAAAAGATGAATATGGAGGAATTCACTCAAACTATATTATTTAATCTTAAAACAGGTACAAGTGACCATTTCTCTGCAAAAGATGACAGCTTCACATCGCTGATTGCCAGATATACTTCAGGCAGGCAGGCTGGCTGCCAATGTGACTCTCTGAGATTAGTTAGACTAGGGGTAGCTATACTGTCCCTACAGACAGCTTGTCTATTAACAGACTTAGGACTGATCTCCGCGAGCCTCGGGTCTCTAAATGCCAGTGGCACTGATGGTCCTAAATCCTTAACACAAGAAAATTATGCATACATAATAGAACCATCACCCCGCCACAAAATCTTTTAATGTCTCTTTCCTGTAGGCCCGTGGTTCCCAAACTGTGCGCCGCGGCACCCCGGTGCGCCGTTATGAGTTGCCAGGGGCGCCGCGGCACGATGTGGGAAATTGCAGCCGCAGCGCTAGAAATGTAGAAATGCCACCTGCATAATCGTGGCATCACACGTGAGTACCTGTGCTCTTGGATAACAGAGACCAATGCGAATTGCAGTGCTCACCTATCTGTTGGGAGATGATGGAAGAGGGCTGGGGTTGGTAGTCTGTGACAGGAGGCATTCCTGAGCTCACCTTCGGACTTGTGCAACGGTGGACTGACAGTATTTTGGGAAGTTTCTGTTTTGAGTCACCGGTGGTGCTCCAATGCTGTTGTTTCTTTGAATGCGTTTACTGTGCAAGGATAATATCAGGGAGAAGAGTTCATTGATATAGGAGGCAGATGTGATGTAGAGTACTGAATCCTCCCACAGCTTCACACGTTCTTGAAGTACAACGATATATTTCTTCATGTGATAAGAGCTCCAAGTTCTTGTACCGTGCCTGTGTCTCACCAGAGTCGCTAGTGAGGTGGCTCAGTGGTCCTTCCTCTGCCTCTGGTGAAAAAAGAGTATTGTGGATTGCGTGACTGATCATATATTCATGTTAACTATAAAGCCATAATGATATTTTCAAGAATAAATGCTTGATTACTTTATAAAAATTGAGGCAGTTTTTTTTGTTCTACCTACTTTACTTTGAGCTGTTAAAGCAAGCATGTTTTAACTTTTTTGTGAAAGGAGAGAGAAACAATAGGAACGTTTGCACAGTTAATCACCAAAGGAGAAAGATTGTGAATGCTCAGCCGCTTGCCTAAAGAGTGTGAGGATCATGGAGATACTCATCCAAAGAAGCGTAACACTTGTTCCTGCACATGGGGAAGTGACAGGGCGAGACTGACGCTCAAGGAGAACTCTCAGCCACTCACCTGAAGGACGGGGTAAAAGTACTTAGCCACTTCTTTGAGACAAGAGGAGCACAGAGCCTCTCACCACAGGTGAGCCATGAGAAGACTTGCCTGAAAGCGGTAAGAGCAGTGAAGAGGGGGGAGGGGGAAGGAGGATAGAGAGGACAACAATGAGCCCCCAGCCAAGGATTTGGGGGAGGGCGGCACTCAGATACTCTGCCTTATGAAAAAAAGGAGGAAAATTAGCAACTGCCCCACGATTAATGAGAGGAATGAAGCACTGTGCAGTCCCACGCCTGAGTTCACGCCGCATTTACATTCTCGATGAGAGAAAACGTATCAGCACATCATAAAACAAAGTTTTTCCCCTTTTACAAAAAAGCTAGTACCGATTACAAAAACATCTGTGCGCCCTTCAGCCACAAAATAAATCGGGGCTTCGGCATGCAAGGGGAGTGGGTGGTCAGAGCTCTGTGCCCCATATGGTTTGTTACAAAACTAGTGCAAACCAGGAAAAGTGATGCAAATATGATTAAATACCTTCATTGCATCCCAATTAATTTAAGGAACAGGAAGTACTCCCGAGGTCGGGCTTACATCCCCCACCCGCCCACCGGTAAAAAAATGGTGGGGAGCCACGGCCAACTGCCAATTAGGTCAAGGGAGCCACGGGTCAAAGAAGTTTGGGAACCACTGCTGTAGGCGATGGGGGCACAACAACCAAGCGCACTGGTGAGCAATTCAAAGTCTTGTTTTAACAAATCACGAAGTCCTATATATATGACGCTCACCCTCCCAGGTCCCGCCGCCAAAGACCCAGTCCTCAAAAATGAATTCTACAAATGGAAAGGAGCGTCAATGTATCCGCTATGGTATCCAATCAATTATTGTTTTTCGAGAATCAAATCCATAGGGAAACTCATTTCATATGTGTTTTCCATTTATTAATTCAAAGGAAAATCATAGCTCCAAAATATAACAGTATCCAGTCGTCAGCCAAATATAACAATATCCAATCGTCAGCCTATGCGTTTCGTCCTCACTTGGACGTCATCAGGGCTGGAAAAAAGGATAAGTACACAAATCAATATAGATCCCTATGTATTTTTAGAAAATCAATAATTCAATCACATTCCCCAAAATTAAAAACATCATATCAATTTCATTGTTCAACAGCCCCTTCGAGTCTGCCTATTTACAATCTAATTTCCATATATTATCCCCATAAAGAAAGTAACATTAATAGTTTTTAGGATGGAAAACATCATGTGGTGTCAGCACCCTCCTTATTGCTACCACATCAATCCTCTTCAATTTCTCTCATGTATTATATACACTGTTATTGTCATGCATCATGAAATTATATTTAGACCTCTGGCAAAAATTGATCATACAAAAATCTCTTAAATTCTTATCCATCATGAACTCCCCAACAGCCATACTGTCTGCTAAGTTTCTTTAGTCACCTTTTGGAACATACCTCCAATGTATCTCCTAAGCTTTTATCCTTACAGTTCTTCAGCTCTTCATTTGCGCAACCCATACAAATAGAAAAGATTATCCTGAACAAAATTTTTTTTTTTTTTTATATATGTATGCTTAAAACCAATTTATAAAGCCCTATTCGATCAACCTAAGGGATTCTTTACATGTGGTTCATGTAATGTTTGTGCGGTTGGAATCAATCGGATCAAAGAGTTCAAGTACAATACCAACAAGTGGTATAGTATTAATGAATTTATAAATTGCAACAGTTGTGGGGTGATTTACGTACTGCAATGTAAATGTTCTAAAATCTACATAGGCAGCACAAAAAGAATTTTAAAGTTGAGGATACAAGAGCATATAAGAGCGATTGTGAATGAGGAGGTGAGGAGGTGAGAATGTGATTGAATTATTGATTTTCTAAAAATACATAGGGATCTATATTGATTTGTGTACTTATCCTTTTTTCCAGCCCTGATGACGTCCAAGTGAGGACGAAACGCGTAGGCTGACGATTGGATATTGTTATATTTGGCTGACGACTGGATACTGTTATATTTTGGAGCTATGATTTTCCTTTGAATTAATAAATGGAAAACACATATGAAAGAAAAAAAAAAGGCTGACTATTGGATATTGTTATATTTGGCTGACGACTGGATACTGTTATATTTTGGAGCTATGATTTTCCTTTGAATTAATAAATGGAAAACACATATGAAATGAGTTTGCCTATGGATTTGATTCTCAAAAAACAATAATTGATTGGATACCATAGCGGATACATTGACGCTCCTTTCCATTTGTAGAATACAAAATCTTTTAACTTTGTGGGCAGTGATATAGCTCTGCCTGAACTTGTTATCATAAGCCCTTTGACGTGAGGATCTAACATCTGAGAAGAAGTATGTCCCCGTTCCTTTACACTACTAGTTAATTCATTCACATCTCCAGGAAAAAACTAATTTCCAGCGTCCAGAGGCGGAGTCAGAAGATTAACTGTAGAATCACTTTGCTGAACTTGAACAAGACTATAACTGGACACTCCATTGTCTTCTTCCTCCCATAGCAATGCTCCAGGAGCTCTCGAACCTCCACAACTCCATGACAATTACATTTAGAAAGCTTGCTAAAATGCCAAACTTTACCATTACTAAGCTTAGCTGAACTCGAATGTCTTCTTACACACTTTAGCGTAATGTCCAATAACCTCACAAAATTGACATTTGGCCTTAAGGGAAGGACAATTATTTTCTCTTGCAAGGTGATCCTTACTACTACACCTAAAACAACTTAAATTCTTATCCCTTTGTTTTTCCGTTTTGTGCTATCACTATCCTTAACTTTATTGCTGCACACATTAGAAACTTTACAGACCACTTCTTTCTCTTTAAGCTCAGATGAGACCAACACATTATTTGTAGCTGCCATAGCACATCTTTTAGATAGTTCACTCTTTTTGACTAAAGCAATTATATCCTTACAACAAGAATCACCACTAACCCAAAGCCTGTCTTGTGAGTTAGAATCGTTGGTGTGCATGATAATTTGGTCACGGATGAATTCAACGTGCCAAACTTACAAGAGATTGTCAATTTCTTAAGAGCAGATACATAATCTTCAACAGGTTCAAATTTCCCTTGTTTCCTCTGGAATAAGTTGGACCTGCCAATCGCCGCAGAGACAGCAGGTTGATAGTACCCTTCAAGGGGCTCTAATGAATTCTGGAAGACATCCTGTTCTCCCTCAGACCTGACCTTTTTTTTCCTTTTGGTTAAAAACCCATAACCCTTCCAGACCTAGGCTGTGTAAAAGGATTTTCTTCTTCCTGGAAGCAGAAAATTCTTCTGACACCTCTTCCTCAATGGCAGAAATATAATTTGAGAAGTACTACTTTCACTCTGGCCATTTCATTTGAGGTTCACCCGGGCACGGCAAAAGGGGTAGGGGAGGAGTAAGTGAAAATGTTTGGGTGCACATGACCACAAAAGGTTTAAGCAATTTAATTCTCTATTAATGCTAAACACTTCACAATCGTGCTTTACAAGGACATACTATTTTCCATAGATATAACAGTAACCACACAGTTAGTACCAGTGTACCATAAAAGGCAAGAAGTCCTCCTCAAAGTCTTGCTTTTTTTCTCAACACACAACAAAGGAGGTAATTTACTGTCCAACTTCTGTTTTGCAAAGGTGTGCGTCTCACCGCTGACGTTTGACATGCTCAATTGGTGTGTGTGTCACCGGTACTCTATTATGTGCACACACCGCCGAACAGCTGGAAAGTATTGCCGGAATGAGGAAATACAACAATGCAGAGAAATCATAGACGTCGTGATTATATTGTGACACGCCATGAAAGGTGTGCGTGTCACCGTATCTGCAATGCTACCTTCAATACTGTAGGTGAACACGTGATTTAATTGCGAAAGGTCTGCATGTCACTGTTAACTTCAAAACTGTAGGCAAATGTGTGATTTAATTGCGACATGCCTTGAAGCTATGCGTGTCACCGTAACTGCAACGCTAACTTCAATTTAGCGTGAAACACGCTGTTGGTCTGCATGTCACCATGGCCGTACATTAGTTGGGCCAGAGCACTTAAAATGGCAGCTGACGTAACATGAGAAAGATTCCTACCAAAATGGCGGTCTGTGTAGTGACGTGGCATGTCCAGAGGTGCTGGATGCTCACGCTGCGAATCAAGAATCAAGTTCCTCCTATGCCTCCTCCATGCGTGGTTCTTGTCTCACACGCAGTGCTTCCTCCTCACTCTGTGCCTTCACATGCTGCCCCCTCAAAATAGTAGCTAACGGGTGCAAACACGGCTTCTGTGCTATCAGAAGCACACCCAGAACTACGAGATGATGAAAAAAATCACACCAGTCTTTTTTCCCGTTCTGCCTGCTCTCCCCTCATCTTACTGGTATACTGGTGCACCGTGCAGGCAGTGACAGCCCCCAAGAACCCCCCGCAAAGTGAAGGATACTGCAAATGGCCATCACAGCATCTCCTGAAAAACAGGTATATGTCCTCAGCTCATCGCCAATTTGTAGTGATGAGGTATACAAATTGTACTTGATTAAAAAGGAGTTTATTTGTAATGGGGTAGAGCAGGCTAGTACGTCCTTCCCAAACGAAGTCCACACCAACTGTCCCCTCCAACAGTCACTAACTAACATTCCAGTAATAGGTCATCCACTATGACCATCCTACCCTAGCAACATTACTTAGCAACACCACCTGTGCCAGTCTTGGAAGCAAAGTGCCTCCAATTCTGAGTGATGAGTACTGGCCAGGAGGCTTTGTCTTCACTGTTACACATTTCCTCCCGGGTGGGATGACCACATATGATTCTGGAACTATGAGGTGCCACCCTGTCCGGGCCGCACAGGTGCGAGCCAAGTATGAAATGCCCACACTTCTTGCAAAGCGCCTCGCGTCCATAGGGTCCAAACAAGTCGAGCCTGCTCATGATTGTGCTGGGCCACCCCAACCATGATGGAGATACTGCACCAACCTGGAGCCTCCCAGCACCGCCACCCTGTCTGGGCATCACACAACAAAAATGCCCCAACATTCTACAATACCGCACATGACCTATTTACAGAACATAATGGTTGGATGTCTTGTGACAAGGAAAGCTGTGAGTCAGACAAAGTAAACAAGTTGGGCCCAGGCCAAGATGACAATGTATCCATGAGAACTACAGTCACCTCTCTTCAACCACACACTCTGGCTGCCTAGGGTACACATAGCACAAATATTCACAGTTGAGCTCCTATGCAGCACTGAACCTAGACCTGCAGCACCTCGGGATATTAAAAGGATTATAGTGCATGACATTTTGTGTCGTGGGGATAGGCATTAAAATGCATTAGCCTAACCCATGGTGCCTGGCAATTGGCAGAGCTGGCTACTGAGATGGTACTGATAAGGCAAGTTGGCAGGGCCTGGGATTCTAACGCACTGAGAAAGCAGAGAATGAAGCTCACATTGTGTGTGCCCTCTAGCACAGAGAAAGCACTTCTGGTGGGAGCTGACACTATCAGGTATCCTAAAGCACCTTAGGCACACCTTGATGAAAATTTCAGCAGTGGCGTGTTATAACATTGAGAAGTCACTTTCGGAAGAAGCTCAAACTGCTAAATTCTGCAAACCCTGAGAAGCCACTTCTAGGCAAAACAGAAAGATCACACTGCTTGCAGGAGTCATCTTGTGCTGAAAATGGTCACCGCTGGGGAAGCAGATCCACAGTGACATCTCCCCCTGCGTTTATTTAGGTGTGTGGTGCTGGCCACAGGGAGAGGGTTAGTGATAGGTCAATTAGGTTAGGAGGGCATGGCCGCAGCACGCTACTTAGGGGTGGGGGTCAGCCACTTTTGGCCAGTTACCTCCACATCCAGAAGATGAGTTAGGTAGGAAGATTTTCCTCAGCCCGCTCACCTTTTATTGCTAGCACAGGGATTTTTCGAATAAGGGTGGCTTACTTTTTGTGTATGGTCTGCGTTGTGTTTTCCTTGGTAGGGCAGGCTGCAATTTTGTCCGTTATCAATTAATAGGTGGCCTAGGTTGGTTAGCCATAATGCAGGGCTATCCAACCCAACAGGGAGGAAACAGGTTAGGAAATGGGGCAGCTCAGAAGATGCAGGGGACAAAGGTTAAAGGTTATAAAGAGTGTTAGTGGATTGGTATGACAAGATTCATGGTCAAAGAGCAAATAACAGTGATTTATAGAATATATGGTGCAATGGGGAGAAGTTTCAGAAATCTGGGAGGTATAATAGTGGGGGTCTGTTAGGTTTACAAACTGTACTAGTGAGACGGAGTTTGTTGCTTATATTTGAAGTCTATTTTATTGCAAATCTATGCTAACAAAGTGGCCTTTTCAGCTAATTATGGGTCTGTGGTTCATTGCACCGGCTCGCCTCATGTGTTGCTGTAAGTAGCTCACATTGATGGAGTCCTGGAACACTAGTGCATTTCTGCTTTCACCATCTAAACTGGTAAGAAAGGCTGAGAGCTTTGTTACTCTGTTTGTGTGGCTTCTTTCTTTGTTTTTGCTAGTTCAGTATTCTTCTTCCTACGGTCATGTGTGAGGTCTTTCTTGGGACTTTGTAGAGAGGCTTGGATCTGTGGGACTCTTAGCAAAGACTGATGCAGTCTTTTGTAATGGTAAGACTTTGAGCACAGATTTCACAATCTAAGTGCAAAAGCAGCCGCTGGTCCTTTGCACTCAAAGTTTGGCACTTTAAGGAATGGACACTCAGGCAGAGTGAATCACAAAACTTGATTCAATGAGAAAGCCAGGATTTCATAATAATTTTTTTATTTCAAAGTTTGCCAAGTTGGACCTGGATGTATTTTCCTCACAAACGGCCCTGCCAAGTAATAGTTAATCCAATCCCACAGCCCTGCACAATAACTGCACTATATGAGAACATTGTGGCAATTCACAGAGTGATGGCGATCAGGGTTGAGTGTTTTTTCAATGTATTTCCATCATGATATTACAGTTCTGCTAAACACTAAGCAATGCAAAAACAGCACATTCTCAAACATTTTTCAACAATATAAAGTATGCAGAATGCGGAAGATTAATAAGCATTTTGCAGAAACAAATATTAATCTAACCCGAGTTTTTCAATTGTTCTTCTCCAAGTTCCCGTTCTTGTTTGTAACTGGTCAGCAAGTGCTTCCTTGATAGATGGGATGCAGAAATGAGAAAGTGCACCAGATTTTTCGAATTGCAATGCGTTTTTAACACTTTGCCTAGTGGACATAATCTCACTCTACAATTTACTCTCTAGCTATTTTCTGCAGCGCCTTGAAAGGAAAAATCAACTTTCTTAATTGAGATTAATAGAATTGCTGAAAGACAGGCAGAAAAAATAACTAGACTTGTTGCTTTATTTATCAAATGAATGTTGATTCCTCCTCTGTTTCACACATAGTCAAAAACAAAACAATTATTGTGTATCAAGGATCCCCTACATTTTTACTGCACGGTCTGCACTCCTCTGACAATGGATGGCCACATACAGCGAGCACTTGGCCACCTGTCAGCTGTAGAACACTTGGGAGCATGGGCAAGGATCTTGTACTACAGGGGACTGGATTTTCTTTTTAACATGAAGTCAAAAGAAACACAGATTAGCCTGGCTGGCTGTTCAGTACCTTGTTCCCCATGTGCCACCCAATCTAAAATCTGAGAAGGATAAATAAACCATGCCCACAAGGGTTCTTACACCGAAGCTGTTGAGGTACAGAACAGCAAATGAATCCAGCAGTAAATAAACATATCATTGAGTCACTCATTCACCCTACAGAGGGACTCTTCCACTCACACACACCTCAATGAAACTGAATCAGACTCCAACAGCAACAGAAACCAGGGAAACCGTTTGCAAAGTCACCTTTGACTACTTATTAAATTCAATCTCAGGTTTATATAGTGCTAAATACTCCTAATCTGGAGTGACTAAGAGCTAGCTCTAGCATGGGTCAAGGAATTACATAAACAAATCCATCTTTAAGGCCATCCTAAAGACAAAGCCTCTCCAATGTACCCGAGATCTACTGGTGGTGTGCTCAATAAAGAGCTGGCTAATGCCTTTCGTACATTAGGCACATGCAGATGTTTGCCAGCAGACCTCAGTCTTCTAACAGGAAGTGAGGTGTAAGTTTTTGTCTCAAATAAGCTACAACAGTTCCAAAGAGAATTTTGTGGGTCAGTTAAGGTCTTCAAATTCTATAAGGGCAGCAATAGAAAGCCAATGCATGTTGCATCTTATTGTTTATTTATGCACAGTTTTAGGTAAACTATAAACTGCTCTTGTTGCAGAGTTCTGCAAAACCTAAAGCTAACCAATAATCCTTGCGGTGGTTCCCACTCTAAGGGCATTTCCTTAGTCATCACTAATACTAGCTCTGGAATCAATGAATTGACCTTCTAATGACAGCAAGTGTCGAATCTTCTGTAGCAATTTAAGAATGTGTGTGTTGACTTGCTGTGCATGGACATTTGTCCTTTACTGTTCTTCAATTTCTTTCTTCCAAGTTTAAGCTCTGCTTTTGTTGGCCTGACAAGTTTATTTCTGCCACTTGCGCATCCTCCGCAAGACCGTCAAATGAATCCCACCCGAGTCAAGGAAGACAGTCACCCACGCACTCGTCACCAGCAGGTTGGACTACGTTAACGCCCTCTACGCCGGCATAAACAAGTCCCTACTCCGCAAGCTCCAGACTATACAGAACACCGCCGCCAGACTCGTCCTCGGCATCCCTCGACATGAGCGCATCAGCCAACACCTACGGAAGCTCCATTGGCTACCCATCGAGAAGAGAGTCACCTTCAAGATACTCACCCACGCCTACAAATGCCTACATCACACCGGACCCCAATACCGCAACGGCAGAATCACCCTCCACGTACCCAAAAGGAACCTCCGATCCACCAACCTCGTCCTCGCCGAAACCCCACACATCCACAGAGCCAAAGCAGGGGGGAGATCCTTCTCCTACATCACGGCCAAGACCTGGAACGAGCTCCCGATCGACATCAGACGCGCCCCATCCCTGAACACCTTCAAGAAGACTCTAAAGACCTGGCTCTTCGGCTGACTAGAACTGCTGACCCCCCCGCCCCCTCCCCAGCACCTTGAGACCCTCACGGGTGAGTAGTGCGCTTACAATTCCCTGATTGATTGATTGAACTATAATAGCTTTACTTTGTAGGAGCTAAATATTGTTGTTAAACCAAAATGCTATTGCATTCAGATAGGCTACATGTGTCAATCCATCAAACAACTTAGGATGGCCTAAGTATCAAATGCACTAAGAGATCTAGCAGTATTAAAAGCACAGGTTTCCCTTGATTCCACAGTTTCCAAGATGGTTGATTGGTACGTCAATTAAGGGGTTTCAGTTCTTCTATGTTTTCTGAATTCCGACTGTCTATCTCCCAGAATATCATTGCTCTCAATAAATATTTCTAGTGGGATGGTAGCTGTTTTTACCAAAGCCCTAAAAAGCCAAGGAATTATTTCAGATCTGGGGATAATTCACCTTGAGATCCATTGCACCTTTTTTCAAGAGTGGTGTTACCTGTGATTGTTTCAATTTGGTTGAATCACACCTCCTTTGAACCAGCTGTTAATAATGATTCTGGTGTCTGGGGCCTTCTCTTTGTGACGTTCTTTTACCACCCTCGAGGGACACTGATCCTCAGTCCAGGTAGCGGACTTAACTGATTCCATGATGGTGATTTTGTCTTCAAGAGAGACATCCCAGAAGAAAAAGGATGGTGGACAACGGGCTGTTTTTTTTAGGTCGAGAGAGTGAGTTGATTTTAGCTCCTGTGGTAGAAATTTTAGCATTAATTAATTTGATCATATCCTAAAAGTTGCCCTGTGTGATGCTGCCCCCATTGCTTGTTAAATCTAGCAACGTTGTTACATATTTAGGACTTGCCATCTCCCCAAGAACCTGGAATAGCACTTGGGTAGAATTTGAAGCTGGTCTGATCTCATTTTATTGATCCTTTTTCACACTAATAATAGATTTTTATACACCTTTCCTCCAAGTTGAAGCTCTACTTTATTGGCCTCACAATGTTCTTTCTGCCACTAGCGTTCACATTAAATAACTCTACTTCGTAGGAGCTAAAGATTGTCCTCAAGCCAAATATGGGATTTGGTCCACCTATTCCTCTGAGCTATTTTCAGAGGAGCATATTGGACCTGCTTACTGACTCCATTACAGTGCAACCACTTCCTACATTCCTTCTTAATAATAGAAGCTACATTTTCAGGAGAGAGGTCATTAAAATTCCGAAATACATTTTTATGTTTCTAGTCTGATTACCCTACTTCTATACAGAAACTTAGGGAATTTGAAAGTTCTGTGACATGATGCTAATTGCAAAATGTACACTATACAAACCTCATTAAGAATAACAAAACATAAAACAACAATAGATGATAGCAACATGAAAGCACATTAACACAGCAATAGCATTAAAATCAGATCTTAACAAAAGAATAAAGCATAGCAAAATAACCACAAAAGAACACTAAACAACAATACAACCACAATACAAAACAATAAGAATGAATGAAAACACATCACAATAACAAGAAAACAAAATGTTATGTACTACTAAAGCAACGCATCACAAAAAACGCAACACAAAAGCAACACATCAAAAAAGTCTCAGCACTATTTAACATGATAATGACACACAAAAACACAACACAATTAAATTATCGGGCTGTTACCTTAATGTTTCGTGGTTTTGTGCAGAGTATTGTGTGTTGTGTCGATGTGCTGTGCTATGTCATTATTCTATTTTTGGTTTGTGCTAGAGTGCCATCATGTCTTGTGGTGTTGTTTTGTGCTGGAGTATTGTGTTGTCGCTTTGCTGTTGTGTAATCATTTTTCTGCTATGTTTTGTTGTATTGAAGCGTGTTAATTTGTTTTCTTTTGTGGTTTGGCTGCTTTGCTGGTGTGGTGCAGTACTAAGGTTGTGTGTTTTTAATGTTTGTCCAACATAGGTACCAAAGCACACCACAACACTGTTACTTTTATCCTCAGTTAGTGATACAGCAAAGAAAACACAACCAGTTATTGAAGTTCCATTGACGATTTTCCAATAAGTGATCCACAGCAGTTGACGTATCAGGTCATTCTAATTTATTCCATTATAGACAGAAAATGGATAAAAGTAACAGTGTTGTGGTGTGCTTTGGTGCCTATGTTGGACATTTTGGTCTAGACTGCAGCTGCGGGTCTAGTGGACTTATACCCAGGGTGGGTGGGTATTGCAGCACCATGGGAGCACCCTTGTGATTTGATGAGCTATAAAATGAACGTGAAAATATAAATAACTGACTTACAGATGTGCAGATCTGGAAGCATATCCACTGGTTATGCATTTGTGTTTTTAATGTTTCACTGGCTGTTGCATTTTGCTGTTGTGTTATTGATTTGTTACTGTGTTCTCTTGGGACTTTGTTGTTGCATGGTTCTATTGTTGTAGTGTGTTGCATTGCTGAGTTGAGTTGTTTTGATGTGTTGTTTTCTAGTGTTCTGTTGATATATTCATTTTGTTGTTGTGTTTTGCTGTTGTGTTATTTTGATAGTGTGTTGTGCAATTATAGTGTTGTGGTACTGTGTTTTTTTGGGAGCATACAGTGGTGCATAACATCAATACTGTATAATGATTTCTATGGTAAGGTTGACAGGAGCATAAATACAGTAACAATGCAGTATTCAGTGCTACGCCACACATTCCATGCCATAAGTGTTCAAGATACGTTATAGCAGTTACTGCAACACACATCAAGAAATATTCTACTCAACGAGCAAAGAGGGCATTAGTTACAATACCTAGTTTGTGTTTATCTGTTTGCAAGTGGGGAGCTCTGAACCTTCTTTATGCTTGTGCGAAGTGGAGGTGTGACATCAGAGCGCCAGAAAATTGATGTCATAATTATACACCTTGTGTGAGGGGGTGGTCGTTTGTAGGCAGAGAGTGGAGGGTTTGCCTAAGCGGAGGGGTAGGTCCCAGTGGCATATGTCCCCCCATGGATTGCCATGTCGGCAGTAAGGCCTTATAAATTTGGCAATCCTGCGGTAGCGCCCGTTAATTTCGTCTCAATAACCGTGAGGTAAGCCTTCCAATGGGGGGGGGGAGGGGGAGCAATTGGGCGGCCCGGTATATTATTGTGGGATATCTTGAGCTCGGCCAGAAGGCCTCTATAGAGATCGGTGAGCCATGTTTGGATGGGAAAGTTACTGTGTTGTATTGACTTGTATTGTTCTTTTGTTTTGTGTTGCTGTTGTGCTTCAGTTTTTGTACTATCTTTAGTATTTAGTTTAGTAATTGGATTCTTAAACACATACACTGAAATGACCACTTTTGAGAGTCAGACTACTGGGAATACAGATATACTGATTAAGTTAAATGTAAAAGTAAGTGTAATAAATGTAAACCTAATCCTAAACCTTTAAACATAACCTTGCCCTAACCCTACATCTATCCCCAAGGCTAGCCTTAAACCTAAAACTTAACCTAAACCTAGCACTAAAATTAACTCCAAGGGCTTATAATTGCACCGCAAAGCCAAATGCTTGTTTTTATGAGCTTACACTGTTCAAGGTGTGGTCATTTAACTTACCAGATGTTTGCCTGAGTTAGAGCTTGATTTCAGACTGCACAGCAGAGAAAAAGTGAGAATGATTTTTCTGATTCCGAGCTGTGCTGTCGAAAATTATACATTAAAAAGTGGAAATATTGGGGTTAAATCAATTCATTTTAGAAAGAGCTGCACTCTGCACTCAGCCAGTGCAACTGCTTGTGATACGGCTCTAAATCTTCCCCTAATTATAACACTAACACTAAGCTTCAGGCTAAGCCTACTACATATCTAAAACCGAATCCAAACCCTACCCCAAACCCTAACACTATCCTATACAATAGTAAATATGCTGTGTGCCCCGAGGCATTTACAACTTCAGCCAATTCGCTGCACAGGATCTGCTTCATGCTGTGAAGCAGAGCTGTTAGTGAAAGAAAAGAGAGTCCAGTAGCTCTCTCTTTGATAGAGATCAACCCATAACTGCTTTTTGGCGATGTTGTCTTACTTGAGCAAGTATCAGAACTGAAATCAGAGGGATCACAAGTTGAAAATCAAACCCTGTTGATGAGGGAACAAATGTACACTCTGTGTATAACTTTCTAAGTTGGCCCAAAAACATATTGTGTTCTGAAAAATATAGTATGTCCATTCAATACGCAATGTATCACGTGAATCCATACTTATGTGCATAATTACATAAATAATGACTCTTTTCAAAGCACACAAAAGAAATAGATTTCTTTTTTGTCAAACTCAACACTACGGCATAAATTTGAAATACATGCTAAGAATCAAGGTAAGACTTAAGACCTCATTTGGAGTCTTACCGGTAGTCTGGCAGCCCACCAGGTCAGCAGAGGCTAAAGCCCCCGATCCCTTGACGGAGGGCCGCCAGGGAAGGCTGCTCTATTGCAGCCACTGATCGTTTGCCGAGTGGGCACCATGTTTGTTGCGCCCACTCTGCAACGTATTTTGTTCTGCAAGAACAAAGTCCGCAAAGCGGGATGCTTTCTTGTTGAACAAATTTACAAAGGGCCTGATGCATGTGGATTTACCTCCCTTTGCATGTGGGTCATTTTATGATTTTCCTACCGAGGACCACCATGTCTTGCATGACACACCTGGGTAGGGAAAGCAAGCAATGCTATCCCACCGATTTAGGGCAGGGAGACTGCCACAATGACTTGCCGATTTTATGGTAGAGGGACTGTTGGATTGAGCATTTCTGGCTGCTGAGCCAGCTGTAGGCTAAACTGTCTAAAACCCAGATGTTCCCACACCTCTAAATTGGACTGTGGAAGTGTGAAACATTGGTGGAATGGTCCATCTGTCATTTTATGGTGGATGCTTTATTCCGTCAAGCTCTAAAAGACCTCTTCATCCCGTTGGGAATCAAACTTATGTCAGGCATGCCAAACGAACAAGTAACTTACCTTCGGTAACGCTTTTTCTGGTGGATACAGTATCTGCCTGTGGATTCCTCACCTTTTGAAGTACCCCTGCACCAGCATTCCACGGAAACTTTTTCAAAGCTCTCCCACGTCGACGAGGACGTCACAATGGCACGGCTCCGCTCGCGACTCCATATGATGTCATCGGAGCCATAAGAAGACCTCGTCGGCGTGCTGACGTCAGTTTTACCCATTTTTTCCGTGCCTTCGAGGCGAACGGGTGGACCGACAACACAATTGGAATATACACAGTATACAATATATACACGAATATACAGCCAGAGAGGAAAAGCTAAAGAAACACAGCATTTCCTAACAATCAACAGCATGGCAAGCAAAATACATAGGAAAACAACCATGTCAAAGAATGAAAAACCTTTTCGGTATACGAAGGTGGACAACGGGGAGGAGGGTGGGACAGTGAGGAATCCACAGGCAGATACCGTATCCACCAGAAAAAGCGTTACCGAAGGTAAGTAACTTGTTCTTCTGATGGATACATCCGCCTGTGGATTCCTCACCTTTTGAATTGAATCCCACAGCTGTCCCGCTCCCGGAGGAGGGTGTCCACCCACTCCTACCAAAAAGTCCTGTAGCACGGAACGAGCAAAATGACCATCCCTCCTCACCTCAGAATCCAAACATTAATGCTTTGCGAAGGTGTGGAAGGAGGCTCATGTTGCAGCCTTACAAATGTCCACTACAGAAACACCTCTAGCCAAAGCAGATGTGGAAGACTTAGCTCTGGTAGAATGAGCTCTGATACCTTCAGGAGGCTCCTTCTTGGCCAGGGCATAGCAAATCTTGATGCACAAGATGATCCACTCTGGATAGCGTTCTCTTGTTTACGGCTTTGCCCTTCATCTTCCTAACAAAGCCAACAAAGAGCTGGTCGTCCAGTCTGAAGTCCCTGGTTCTGTCCAGGTAGAAACTGGCCGCCCTCTTAGGGTCCAGGCGGTGAAGTCTCTCCTCCTCCTTGGAAGGGTGAGGGGGAGGATAGAAGGTAGGCAAGGTAATATATTGCCCTAGATGGAAAGGAGTGACCACCTTAGGCAGGAAACCAGCCCTGGTCCTGAGAACCATCTTTTCTGCATGAATGGTTAAAAACGGAGGTTTAGAACTAAGAGCCTGCAGCTCACTTACCCTCCTGGCTGAGGTAATAGCAATCAGAAAGACCATCTTAAAAGAAAGAAGCCTCAACGGGCAACTATGAAGAGGCTCAAAAGGAGAACCCATCAGGAAAGTAAGCACCAGATTCAAATCCCACTGAGGCATAATGAAGGGAGTGGGAGGAAACCTATTGGTGAGGCCCTTAATGAACCTCATAAACCGGGGTACTTAAATAAAGATGGCTGGTCCGGCAAACAGAGGAAAGCCGACAAGGCCGACAAATAACCCTTTACCGTAGCTACAGCACAACGCCGCTGAGCTAAGGAAAGAGAGAAACCAAGTACATCAGATAAATGGGCCCTCAAAGGATCAATGGAGCTCTCTCCACACCATTTCACAAACTTGGACCACCTAGAGGAATAAATAGACTTGGTGGAGTGTCTCCTGGATGATAAAATAACATCCACCACATCCGGTGGGAGAGAGAAAGAACTCAGATTGCCCCGTTCAATCTTCAGGCATGAAGTTGCAGGCTCTTGAGGTGGGGGTGTAGAACATGCCCCTGCGACTGCAAGAGTAGGTCTGCCCTGAGAGGGAGACGGAGCGGAGGGTGTGATGAGAGGTGAAGAAGATCTGTGTACCACACCCTTTTTGGCCAATCCGGGGCGATCAATATGACTTGGGCCCGGTCTTGGTGAATCTTCCTCAGAACCCGAGGAATTATGGGTATGGGAGGAAACGCGTAAAGGAGTTGCGAGCTCCAATCCAAAGGAAACGCGTCCCCCAACGCTCCCTGCATCGGATACTGAAGACTGCAGAACGATGGGCAGTGCGCGTTCTCTCGAGTGGCAAACAGGTCCACCCGAGGAGACACCCACAACCTGAAGATGCGGCGAATCACCTCTGGGTGAAGCCTCCACTCGTGGTCGGCTGAGTATTGCTGACTGAGACTGTCCGCACGTACATTTAGCACCCCGGCCAGATGATTTGCAAACACACAAATCTGATGGCCCTGAGCCCAGGACCAGAGTCGCAGAGCCTCTCTGCAGAGACGATACGACCCTACCCCTCCCTGTTTGTTTATGTACCACATCGCGGTAGTGTTGTCCGTCAGGACTTGAATTGACTGACCGCGAAGGGAGGGAAGAAAGACCTTGAGAGCCAAACGTATTGCCCGCAATTCCAGAAGGTTGATGTGAAGTAACCTTTCATCCAGAGACCAAAGACCTTTGACCTCCAGATCCCCCAGATGAGCACCCCACCCTAGAGTGGAGGCATCCGTGATTACTGTGGCCACCGGCGGAGGAGGTTGAAAAGGCCTTCCTTGAGACAGGTTGCCTGAAATATTCCACCAAGACAGCTCCGCTGCAGTGTCACTGGAGATCCTGACCATCTCCCTGAGATCTCCATTGTGTTGATACCACTGCCTGCGGAGGCACCACTGGAATGCCCTCATGTGCCAGCGTGCATGGTTGATCAACAATATGCAGGAAGCGAACAGACCGAGCAGGTGTAGGACCTTCAGGACTGGAACTACCGCTCCATCGTGAAACAAAGGAATCATCTCCTGAATGTCGAGAATCCTCTGCGGAGGTGGAAATGCTAGACACACAGTAGTGTCCAGACGGCACCCCTATGAACAGGCTGCGCTGAGAGGGCACCTGGTGAGATTTGGGTACATTTATCGAGAAGCCCAAGTTGAACAACAGACACGTTGTTACCTGTAAGTGACGCAGCACCATCTCTGGCAACCAGGCTTTGAGCAGCCAGTCGTCCAAATAAGGGAAAACCGGAATCATGATCTCCTGAGATGTGCTGCCACCACCGCTATCACCTTCGTAAAGACCCGAGGTGCGGAAGTAAGACCGAACGGAAGGACCGCAAACTGGTAGTGTTGAGATCCTACCGTAAACCGAAGATACTTCCGATGCGACTTGAGAATAGGGATGTGGAAATACACATCTTGCAAGTCGATCAACACCATCCAGTCTTCCTGCTGCAGCGCTAGAAGAACCTGAGCTAGGGTCAGCATCTTGAATTTCTCCTGCTTGAGGTAAAAATTCAAAACCCTGAGGTCCAGGATCAGTCTCAACCGACCGTCCTTCTTGGGAATCAGGAAATACCGGGAGTAGCATCCCTGACCCCTTTCCTGCTCCGGAACCACCTCTATCGCACCTTTCTGTAACAAGGCCAGAACCTTCTGCTGTAAAAGCAGCAAATGGTCCTCTAAACACCATCCCTGGCGAGGAGGGTAAGGAGGTGGAAACTCTTGAAAAGGTAGGGCGTACCCATTTTCCACAAGATTCAAAACCCAACGGTCAGAAGTAACCGATTTCCAATCTTGTAGAAAAAGGGACACCCGGCCCCCTACAGGACCAGCATGCTCCAAGATGGGGGATCTAGAGCTGCTTTTCCACGGTACCGGTGGTGGGGGCAGGAGAGGAGGAGGAGGAAGACTGAAGTCGAGAAGCTCCTCGCAGACGGCCCCTACCCTTCCCTCTGTATGACTTGTACAAAGGATTCTGCTGTTGTTGCTGCTGAGACTGTTGACGGCCTCGAAAGGAAGCCACCTTCCCAAAGCCTTGATACCTTTTGTAACCATAGCCCCTAGGCTGGGACTGCAGGCCCAAGGATCTTGCAGTAGCCCTACTGTCCTTGAAACGCTGCAGCACAGAATCCGCCTTTGCCCCAAACAGTCTTGATCCATCGAAGGGTAGATCGAGCAAAGCAGCTTGTACATCAGGAGAGAAACCTGAAGACCTAAGCCATGCATGTCTCCTTGTGGCCACCGAAGAGCCCATTACCCGGGCGACCATGTCCGCTGTGTCCAGACCCAACTGAATAACTTGACGGGCCGCCGCTTGGGTGTCTGATAGTATCTCCAAAAAGTGAACACGATCTTCATCAGGCAACTTCGGAGCTACTTGCTTGACAGTATCCATCAGTGCATGAATGTACCTCCCTAGCAAACATGTGGCATTTGTAGACTTAAGAGCCATACTTGCTGAGGAGAACACCTTTTTGGCCGACTGTTCAAGTTTCTTTGAGTTTCTATCCCCCGGGGTAGTAGGGAAAGACCCAGCAGACTGTTTGGAACAAGAAGCCTGAACCACCAAGCTTTCTGGAGAAGGATGGGCAGAAAGAAAGGCTGGATCACCAGGAGCAGGCTTGTAATGCCTAGCCACTGACCTAGAAACTGCAGGGGCAGACAAGGGCTTCTGCCACACCTCCATAATCGGCTCTGCCAACGCCTCATTAAAAGGCAGCAGAAGTTCAACAGTAGAGGAGGGGGAATGCAAAACCTCTGTCAATAAATTTGACCTGACCTTAGCTGAGGGTAACTGAAGGTCCAACAAATCAGCAGCCTTCCTGATGACAGTGTGGTAAGGGACAACATCCTGAGAAGGCAAGTACTTTGGAGAGGAAAGCTCCCATTCAGGGGAAGTATCCAGGCCACTAGCCTGCAGACCTTCGAAGTCCTCTACGGAGTCGAGGATCTCCCCTTCCTCATGCTCTTGCTGGTACTCCTCTTCCTCCAGCAGTCTCTGCGCTCCCCTCCTGGAACGCTGCTTCGGGATCGGCGTCGGCGGCGCCGGTCGCGGCGCTGGTGACAATGGCGCCGGCATCGAAGAAGGCCCCTCCGAAGCAGGCAATGGTGATGATCAAATTCGGGACGACATCGGTCTGACGCCAGACGGTGCCGGTGACTGAGGTATTGGAGTCAAAATCCTCGTGCCGGAAACTGCCAAGACGGAGTCGATGTCATAAAAGGCACGAAAGGCGCCTGGGCATACTGCTGGGGAATACCCAAATTGAAGGCAAGCGGACCCACGGGGCCAGACGGCACACCAGTAGGGTAAGATGCCTTGGCAAACATCGCATTCAGGAAATGCGATGGATCCGCTGAAGGTCCTGGAATAGGAGGATAAGGATCCGGTGCCCCTTGGTCCTGTTCCACATGAGGCCTTACAGGGGGCTGAGGCTGCGGAGCCGGAGAAACCGGAGCCGCCAAGGGCAAAGCCGCAGGAACCGGAGAAGACTCTCTCGGAGCCGGAGTACCTCTAGGCGTTGGTGAATACCCCGACGCCAGAGTATGAACCAGAGTCGCCTGTGGAGAAGGTGAAGACGACGGTGAGTTGGCATCCTTCTCATGACGCTGCTTCACAGGTGAGGTCGATCTCGATGACCTGCCTTTCGAAGACCGACGTCGAGACCCATGTCTTCTCTTTTTCTTGTGCTTCTTCGATTTCGAAGCATGCGAAGTCGACGACTTTGACCTCTTGCGACCTCTCTTCTCCTCTTTCGCACGAGCCATGAAGAGTTTCGCCTCTCGCTCCTTCAACACCTTCGGGTATCCTCCGACAGCACGAACACCCTTCGACGTCGTGGTCCAAAGAGAGACACCACAGACATTCTTCATGGGGATCTGTGATGGACATACGACACCCACACTATCTGCAGGGCTTGAAACCTGACCTCTTCGAAGTAGCTATTTCAAGTGCAACACGAAGAAATCTTGTAACAAAGTTAAACCCAGTAAAAATGGAGAGTCCTTGAAAAAACTGTTACGTGTTGACGGCGCGGAAAAAAGGGAACTGACGTCAGCACGCCGATGAGGTCTTCTTATGACTCCGATGATCTCATACGGAGTTGCGAGCGGAGCCGTGCCATTGTGACGTCCTCGTCGACGTGGGAGAGCTAAGAAAAAGTTTCCGTGGAATGCTGGTGCAGAGGTAATTCAAAAGGTGAGGAATCCACAGGCAGATGTATCCATCAGAAACATATGTTTACATCAGCCACATAACCCAATGAGCTATGCCCCGGATCATAACTTATGACCCACAGAATGCACAAGGATCTTGGCCACAACAACAACAACCTACTGACCCCTCTTAAGATTTGAATCTGGAATTTGCAGGCCTACATGCAGTGCAGTCTAGAAGATTCATTAGCAATACAACTAAACTATAAGAGGTCTGGAAAAAAAAGTTGCATGCGGAAAAAATACGTACAATTCTTGAAGCAAATGTGGTACCCTAAGAGCTATAAATTAGTGAAGTGGCTAGATGCACAGCTGCCTAAAATCCAAGTTGGATGTTCAGATACTCTCATGGGTTGTGAAGGCTAGGAAAGTAGTCTGTGGGCTACACAGGGTGTGTAAGGAACTCTACAGGTCATGGAAAAACTACTCTGCATATTTGTGCTTAAAGCGAGGCCATGATGGCTAAAAGGTGATTTACAAATACAAGAGGGAAAGCAGAGAGGATCTGAGGGAAAACTGGACTGCTCTCCAGGGCTCTGTGATAAGCTTTAAAAACCAGAGAAGGCGCCACAGTGGTTGAGGGCTGACATAATAGTGCTGGCTGAGGGTCTTGTGAGAGGAAGATGAGGCCTGGTAGAGGCTGGCTGAAAACAATTGAGGCCCAGCCAAGGGGTTCTGACGGTTAGGTAAGGGTCACCCAGGGCTGGCTAAGGGTCTCCTGGGTTATCTAAGGGCCAGCGGAGGGTGGCATACGCAGGGTGAGGGCAGGGTGGGGGTTTCGGGGGGAAGGTTGAGGCCCAGAAGAGAGAGTTTACAGACTGATCTTTGGCAGAATGGGTGAGAACACGATCTGAGGTTCAGTTGGGGGCCAGTGGAGTATCTCTGTGCCAGCTGACAGTTTCTGATGCTCGCTGTTTGTTCCTGAGGAATGTCTAGACTAATTTGAGGGAGTCACAGGACTGTAGGTGGCTGAGGAGTAGCTTATGGTTGACGATGCCTACCTTTGGGTCTCATAGCTGGCTGAGAGTGTGTGTGTGGGTTAGATTAGGATCTGTGAGGACTGGATAATCTAAGGTATAGGCCAGGTGGGGCCCCTGCATATCAACAGGTGATCTGTAAGAGCAAGCTGTGAGTCCTCGTAACAGCCATCTTAAAGTTACTTAGGTTAGCCCAGGGTCTCCCTTTAGCCAGCCGGAAGTAGCCCAAGAGATGAAATAGACTGCAGAGGGTTTCCAGGGCATATCAGAGTCTTGGTGACTAGTCAGGTCCCAGCAGCAGGCCCTTGACCATTCTCCGCACTGCCTAAACAAAAAACCCAACCATCCCTGCATACACTTTTGGGGTCAGAACCCCCCCCAACAGTTGGCTGTATGCTATGCAAGCTTTATTGCTCTGTTGGTGGCTCTTTTTTTATTCTTGAAGGAAGCGTGCACTGCTGGTACGTCTGCTAAAGCTATCAGCAAGTTATGTTACATGGGGGACACATACAAATAATTTTTGCCTCAAAGGCAAGAGGAGCGCTTTGCATAAATATGTGTGTGAAGACCAATGCTGTAGTAGCATCTACATATTGGCATTTTGAAGTAGTGAATTCTCACTAAAGTGCTACACCACAAACAATCTTGTCACATAATAGCCCTACAATAAACATATTTCATGATACAGTGGTGAAAGGTGTTTGCGTCAAGTACCATAGGCATGTAAATGTACAAACCAAGATATGTTTTATGATTTAGCTCTTGAGTTCTCATTTGCAGAATCTCTTTCTCAAATGTAAAAACAGCCTTCCTCATTTCAGTGTGCTGTTGATTTAATGACATGCAACATGCGACTCAATAAATATGGTGCATTCATGAGATTAATGAGGTTAGTATTCTGGTGAAAGTATTCTGAGAATGTCCGTTCCAAGACTGAGGCAAAACTAACCAAGCAAGTGAATTTCAGATAGTAGATATGCCTTTTGTACAGTGCAGGCACACAGAGGCATCCATATGTCAAGTGGGCACACACAGTACACTCCAATGCCACAAAAAAAGCATGTCTCCATGCACACACACAAGCATGCAGATACTCATTAACAGTCGCAGCTCCTGGAGGGAGTGCTGTGGGGCGGGGTGGCGGAGGGGCAGGGTGGGGGGTAGTAAACTCCGGCTTACGGCCGAACGGAGATAAGTACATAAATAAATAAATATAAGGCGAATTACATTGTGCCCGCCGCATCGCCATTTGGCGTTGCAGCGCGCGCAATGTAATTCGTTTTATTTATTTACTTATGTACTTAACTCCGTTCTGCCGTATGCCGGAGTTTACTACCCCCCACCCTGCCCCTCCCCTGCCCCGCCCCACCGCCCCGCAGCACTTCCTCCAGGAGCCGCGACTGCCCATTAACAAAAGCCAACAGACAGAACCGGCCTTTGCTAGAATAGCACCTTGGGCGGAAAGAAATTTGGAGCGCTTGCTGCTAGTGAAAAAAATGAGGAGGCAGGGAGGCACGTTTATGTTCTGAAGATTGGCACCCTGGGCTTGGCAGGGAGGCACGTTTATGTTCTGAAGATTGGCACCCTGGGCTCGTGCCCAGCACGCCCTTGCCAAAGGACAACCCTGCCAACAGAAACTAACGGGAAATAGCCTTTACAACGTGGGCTGAGCCACGCCTGGCGTTTCCCCGCAAGCATAACCACACTTACCTGCATGGTTAAGGCAGATAGCGGTCTAGTGTTCAGATGGGTGAGGAGAAACATCAGAACAGGAAGCTCTGGACGCGGACAGGTAAGTGGGGCTGGGCCAGGTTTGGGGGGATGTTTTTAGGAGAAGGGGTCGGTTTTAGGTCTAAGGGTGGGAATCGGGGTATTTTTTGGAAGGGGGCAGGGTTTTAGGGCTCAGGGTGGGGGGAGGGGGCCAGGGTACTTTTAAGGGCTGGGGCTGGGTTTGAGGGGGAGTCTTTTTTAATGGGCGGCAGGGTTTTAGGCCTCAGGGCAGTGGAAGGGGTTGGGG
This sequence comes from Calotriton arnoldi, assembly GCA_963921515.1. Lineage (NCBI taxonomy): Eukaryota > Metazoa > Chordata > Amphibia > Caudata > Salamandridae > Calotriton > Calotriton arnoldi. The sequence goes on from CAWUFW010001075.1 coordinate 3,065,765, forward strand.
TAGTGTAAAGGACAGCGCAGGGGTATGTTTTAGGATGCAGGGCAGGGGGCTTGGGTTGGGGTGGTTTACGGTAGGGGGCAGGGTTTTAGGCCTTATGGGCGGGGTAAAGGGTAGTGTTAAGGATGGGGCAGGATAGGTTTTAGGGCTCAGGGCGGGAGGGGTTGTGGTAGTTTTTTTAATGGGTGGTAGGGTTTTAGGCCTCAGGGCAGTGGAAGGGGTTGGGGTAGTTTAAAGGACAGCGCAGGGGTATGTTTTAGGATGCAGGGCGGGGGGCTGGGGTTGGGGTGGTTTACGGTAGGGGGCAGGGTTTTAGGCCTTAGGGCGGGGGGAGGGGAAGGGGTTGTGTTAATGACAGGCAGGGTAGGTTTTAGGGCTCAGGGCGGGGGAGTTGTGGTAGTTTTTTTAATGAGTGGCAGGGTTTTAGGCCTCAGGGCAATGGAAGGGGTTGGGGTAGTTTAAAGGACAGCGCAGGGGTATGTTTTAGGACTCAGGGTGGGCAGGCTAGGGTGGGAGTAGTTTAAGGTGGGGGGCAAGGTTTTAGACCTCAGGGCGGGGGGAGGGGAAGGGATAGGTTAAAGGGCAGGGCAGGGTAGGTTTTAGGCCTTAGGACGTGGGTGAGGTAGGGGGATAGGATTTTAGGGTTTAGGACGGGGGTCGGGGTAGTGGTAGTGGTAATCTTTACCACGCATATCCCTTTACCAATCATGCCTTTACCACAAAATTGCGTGGTAATGGCATGCGTAGTAATGGCATGCGTAGTAAAGGCATGGGTGGTAAAGGAATGCGTAGTTTCGATGCATTCATGGTTAGGACAGCGTAGTAGAGGCATGCATGGTTTAGCCATGCATGCCTCTGTCATGCAACCGAAACTAACACCAGTACCCAAACACACAAACTGTCATACAAAACCCTAAGCAGGAGGGCACACAAGGTGATGGGCAGTAGGGAAATATTGGCTCATGTGTAAAGTGATATAGTTGGCACAGCGTGATGTGCAGCTGAGACATCTTTCAATGAGCAGCAGGTGGGTGCCCAGTGATGCCAAAGATGTTTCAAATTGTTCCCCGGTCAAGCGTAAGTGGCTCATTCAGTACTGTATTTCAAGTGAAGCCTGTGTGTGTTTCCGGGAAGAGAGTGTCAGAAAGATGGTCCATTTTTTCTGTTGTAACTTTGTACAACAAGCATTGGCAAAGCCAATAGGCCTGCCTTTAATACTTGCCTGCTTATCTTCTGTCTTTGTAAATGCTTGTTGATGGACTGGAGGCCTTCTTAATATTAGCATTAGCACACTCCATAGTCCTGGTGTTTTTTTAAAGGCGAAAGTGCTTCTTCAATGATTGGTAAGTTTGTGTGCATGTTTGTGTGGATGGGCAAGTGGAAGAATGTAAGAGTCAACTGCAGAGTGAATGGATAGATAAGTGAGTGTCTGGATGGATGAATGGGTGAGTGATTTGATAGATAATGGGGTAAAGGAGGATGGCAAAGGGAGTTAATGGACCAAGTGCAGTGAGGACTTGCAGTCTATGACGGTAAGGGGAGCGTATGGGGATACAGGCAGCTTCCTATTACATTGTGAAGGCCTCTATGTGCGTCAGGAGGAATGGTATATGGTGGAATCTAAGGCTGGGACGTTTAAGCATAATGTTCAGTTTCGTGTAAATAGGCTGCCTTTTCTAGGAGTTTTGGAAAATATTTTCTGCTACTGCAAAAAGATGTGAGCTGTAGCATGAGGTGCATGCCACACGGTGCAGGATTAACAGAATCTCTCATTGCTCCATGGGAGCTTGTGCTACGGCCGGTTTACAGTCGCAGTACAAGCTCCCATAGAGAAATGGGAGTATGCGCCCACACCATGTGCGGTCGCATTGTAATGGCAGTGTCGGGACCGCCAACCGAAGGTCGGTCGGTCCCGAGACCGCGGCGATCCGCCCGACATCGTAATCAGGCCCTAAGTGTCTGTATCGCACAAGGCTTTTCTGCTAAGAGGAGTTCCATCTGATGCAACCATAATGGTAGCAGTGATCACACATTCTTCCTGCTGTTTCCCCCTCTTTTTTCTATGCCTACACAAAGACAAAACAGAGACAGACAGAAAGGAGGAGGGTGGAAAGAAACGTATATACGAGCAGTGGCAGAGATGGAGGGAATTAATCATTTAAAAGCCAACATAGCAACCAAAATTAGAACTTTCCGAGCATACTTGCATGAGCAAAAATAAAACATTTTAGGTGTTAAATGACAAAGGCAGAATATAAACCAATAGCAATAATTGTAAATGACAACACTGACCAGCTTTTTCCTTTATCTTTGGGGTGCAAATTTAGTTCAGATCCAGTCACATACTGTCGTTTTCAATGCAGCAACGTAGTTGAAATGTTTGTAGTGTATGTAGCACTCAACAGAACAGTCTTGCTTAGTGGATATTGATACATGAGGTATCATTATTGTCATGTCTGCGCATAATAATGAAAATGCTTTTATGTTTCTGTGAGGAAATGGCTTTTTGCAGGTTGACCCTCACTTTTTGACTATTAGGTGCTGGTTTTTCGACTCTGAGAGTACACTGTGGTCTGCTAATCAGACCTCAGTGCCAGTACCTTAAAAGGCATATGTCTGATTTGTTCACCCACAATTGGCATAAGGTAACTTATAAATAAGCCCCTAGTATATGGTATCAGGGGTACCCAGGGCCTGTAAGTTAGAGTGTCCCTCGTGAACTGCAGTACGTGTTGTGCCACCATGAGTGTGACAAAGACTCCCAGCCTGCTATTGCTGACTGGCGGAGCAGTTTCCGAACTGCTAATTCGATTTTTCCATTTAAATTAATGACAAAGTCCAGACCTTCCTTTTTAATATATATAAGTCACCCCTAAGGTAGGCCTATCAAGCCCTATGGCAGGATACTGTATATTAAAAAGTGGGACATGTGTGAGTTTTTATGTCCTAACAGTAAACCCCCCAAATTGTCGTTCGTTTTTGCTGTAGAAAGGTTAGTAGCCCCATTGGCAAGTACAGGGTTGCACACTGATAACTCAGTTGTGCTAACTTCTGAATGGGACTACTAAAGTTGGTACTTCAAGGTATGAAGAGAATCATTACATTAAACCTGACTTGATGCCCAAGTTGAATTTAATGTAACTTTTGAGTGAAAGGCATTTTTAGAAAGTTGCCACTTTGTTCCCCAAGTTTTCCAGTAGCCTTTTATGGTTGCTGGCCACAAGACAGCCTTCTGCCCCCCTGGGGAGATGTGTGAACAACTCCCAGGAAAGGACACAATAAAAGCCTGTCGTTGGAAAGAGGTGTTACCTCTCCCCTGGCTGGAAGGCCAAACAAAGGATAAGCCACCTTTGAAGGGCAAATGGAGGACACACATGAGAGGGGCTGCTATTTTGTTCTGATAGACAGTTTGGTGTCGGGGACAGAGAGGGGGAAACAATTGCCAAACAGGTTTTTCCGTGGGTGAGTAGCCCTCAGGTAGCCACACCTCTAGGGTGGGCTACCAAGCTCCACATACAGAGAGACAGAGAGAAGGGTTCTGCCATCTTGGGAGTGGGAAGGATATTGCACTCTGGGATAGCTAGATGCCACACTTTGCAGGAAGTCGTCATCGGTGACATGGTAGCCCATTGGCTAGAAGTCACTGCATACCCTGAGGGTAAGTTGTGGGCATAAAAATGGCACCCAGACCTCAGCTCACGTTTGCACTGGAGAGAGGGCCAAATAATTGATCTGCTGTTCCTTGGATGATGATGATGAGAATACTTGTAAAGCACACTAATGCCCGGGGGCATCCTTGCGCTGAAAGTGCACAAGGAATGGAGGTACCTACTATTTCCTGAATAAGCAAGTTTTTAGGGATTTCCTAAATGCCAAAGAGAAGGCATGGATTTAAATTCTGGCAGAAGCCTGTTCCAGTTCTCAGCAGCACACCTGACCAAACTCCTGTCCCCCCCACGAGGAGTGTTTAAAGGAGGGGACGACTAGGTTGTTTGCTGAGCTAGACCGCAGAATTCTGCTGGGTACATAGCGTTTAAAGTACTTTTTCAGGTATTCTGGGCCCAGACCATGCAGTGCTTTAAATGCAGTACAGAGAGACTTAAAAACAATACGTTGTTTGATGGGAAGCCAGTGTAGCCTGCTTACCGCTTGAGTGGTGGAGTGAGATCGGGGCACATTCAGAAGCGTCCAATCTGCCGAATTTTGCAGAACCTAAAGTTTATTCAAAACTCTTTTTTGCAGGTTCGCATAGAGACCATTGAAGTAGTCTAGTCTGGAAAGTATACTTGTGGTCACAACCGTTTTGAAAAGGGCTGGAGAAATGAATTTAAGCAATTTTCTTTATGATTCTCAGCATGTAATAGGAAGCAGAGGTAACTGAAGACTACGTCAACTACAATGCCTAGATTTTTTACATTTTTGATCGGCAGAGGGAGCTGGCAAAGAGACCTGACAAAGAGAGGCTGCACCAAAGACTGGACTGTTCCTGTTGATCCTTGGGCTAGCAAAGAGAGGCCTGAACCCGTGGTGCCCTGCTCGAGGAAAACCGTCCCTGAGCCCCAGACAGAAGAGGTGAACTCCACTAATCAGTTGGCCGAGTTCCTGTTACAGTTCCACGGCCACAAAAGCTGAAGAAGCCTGCCTTGGCAAATTGATAGCCACAATCGCCATTGCAAAATAAGCTGTTCAAAGGCAAACTGAACATCTTTCTGATGTTTGAAATGTTACGTATGTTAATGTGATGGAATAAAAGGTGACAATGAACACCATTCTTTTGGTCAAACTTTTCCCCTGTCTTACAGTATGTCAGATTTTGGACAATGGATTTATTTTAAGAACAAAATTAACACAGAGCATCGTTTTTTAAATCTTCTTCCAAGAGGCTCCAGTTTTTTCTGACCTGAAAAAGTTGATCCACCTGGAAATATTTTTCAAATCCTTAGAGAGGTAAATTGAAAAGAACTTGTGAATATTAGTTTTGGCTGTGTTTCGTATAGGAAATCCCCAGAAATCCCACTATCATGATTTTGCTTACCCATTTACTCATAATATTTAACAGTTTCAGAACAGTTTTAGGGAAATATTGCATGATTATTTCATTGAAGGGAGGGCTCTACATGCAGCAGGCCTACACTAACACTACACCAGTAAATGCAACTTCACAGAAGTCGCCTCTCTTATTGGAGGCCAACAGGCACATGCATCAACGGTTTTTGCAAGTGCAAACGGTGCGATTCGCAAAAATCGGCCGTTTACGCCCGCAAAAAGGCCTTTTGCGATGCATCAAAGTGAAAGGCACTCGCAATTTAAGAAATCGCAATTTATTGCGATTTCTTAAATTGCGATTGCATTTAAGGAATCGCAATTTGCGATTGCTTAAATGCAATGCATGTACCCCTTAGAAATAGCGAATTCACTATCTGGGGCCGCAAAATACAGAGGAATTACTCTGGTCTGTATTTTGCAAAAACGTTGAAAAATGCACTAAAGTGCATTTTTCAAGGTTTCAGGTTACACACACACATGCCCTTGGGGCATGTGTGTGCGCAACATGGGTGCACATCACAATTTCAGGGTGCAACAGGGTGTCACTTTGACACCTTTGCACCCTTCAAATTGCATGCGCAATTTGCGAGTACCTATTGGTACTCGCAAATTGCGCATGTACTTTCCCATTCATTCCTATGGGCCTGTAGGCCCATAGGAATGAATGGGAAGCCATTCTAATTGCGACTCGCAATTTGCGAAGTCGCAATTAAGGCATGTTTAGAAATCGCTATTTTAATAGCGATTTCTACATGCATAGGCTTTTGAGAGTCCCTAATTGCGATTCCTTAATAATCGCAATTAAGGACTCGCAAAAGCATTTCTTGATGCATGTGCCCCCAAATGCCTTTAACAGAAGTGTCTCAGCTTTGTTTGTAAAAAAACACAAATGCATCAACTCTGGGTGAAGCAAGCTCGCTTTAATCATTAGCAGCTGAAATCATCGTAATCCCTTCCTGGCTAAAACGGAGCCATATTATTAAAATAAATCGCTTTACTCATACCACATACTTGATGACTCGTCTTCTAAAAATAGGCGGGTTTTGGAAGCGTGTATCATTATCCCAGGGAGAGGGTAAAAGCATGTTTTGCTCACTCAAAAGGCAGACTTTTCTCGCATTTAGTTCCAGAGTAAAGTGGAAAAAATCAGCATAAACCAATTCCGTCCGTCAAGGGGCTGTCATAATCTTTGATAGATTATGCACCACCTTGGAGTTTAGCACAGACCTTACAATACTCAAAAGTAAAAAGAAAAACTAAAAACTGTAATACAAATTCCTGTGTTTGAAATGTAGTTGATGTAAATTCCACTAAAGATTAAGAATATATGCCCTACATAGACAAGGTACAGATACAGATAAAAGTACAATTCTACTTTCAAAGCCAAAACATGGAAGCCTCACAAGAATCAATGAATGAGTGAAAACAAAAAGTTAAGCTTTCAATCAGTGAACTTGAGGTGCTGGTGAAGCAAGGGCACAGACTGTTTGGAAAACTTGCAAGCATGAGCTCCTCTTCTCCCCTGCACAAGAAACAAAGTTTAAGGCCAAACTCCAGGGCTGGGTCAATGCAAACCTCATATATAAATAACTTTAAAAATGTGTAACTATATCTAGCAAGGTATCCAATGGAACTTTTGGAACATCGTCCGGAGACTACTGCCACCTGTAAAGTTCTTCACCAGAGCTCGTACTCATAACCGGGAATCATTCGTAACCTTCCGAACTGTTGTGTTAATTCAGTGTTCTTTCTTTCTTTCTACTCTCATGGTACGTGCCCTTGCTATTACATTGTTGTCTACTACTGGGGAAGCTTGTCTCCATCTACACAGTTCCTTGTGTTGCAATGAAGAATGCCTTGCTCCTTCCCACACTTCCTGTCCAGTTCTTGGGATGGGAAGCGGTGTCCAGTGTCCTGGAAGGATGGGTTCCTGCAGGGTCTTAGTGTCCTCATCACAAAAAGATACTAACTACATCACTTTGTGCCTATAGTTTGGCAGCATATGTTTAATGGTGACCTTGTTCATTTGTTTCTCTTGCTGGCTTTCCTTTCTGTATTGGACCTATAGTTTGCAGTATCTACATTTTCGAATTTTAGCAGTACTTGTGCAGCTTTTCTTCAGGTGAGGCCCGAGTCACGTTTGATATGAAATTATGTCATGTTAATTTCCTGGACATTATCTTTGCTATGTTTTTATTGTTTATTTGCGACTTAATTGAAAAATAAATTCATATACTACAAATTTTTTGCATTTAACATTTATTAGAAACCAAATCATAAAATGATATTTTTTTCTAAAATACATTTAATGTGCTTTTTTGTGTTCAGAAATTCTTATTCGTTTTAATATGAGGGCAAACAGGTAAGCATTTGTCGTTCTCCAGCCACTTCAATTTGTGCAAAAAGTAGAAAAAAGAAATTGGCATGGAGGAAATGATATCTATATCCACTAAATCATAGGGAACATCATATTACCCTATCAATAGTACACAGTCCTATTGTTATTCATGAGAACCTCATTCAAAAAACTGTACACATACCACGGAGACATTTTCTGAAAAAATGTATCATTGTTTTTGTTTTACTTTTAAAACATACAAACATTTATATACAAAAACATTTACATCACAAACAACCACAAACCAAATTCATTAGTTACCTATACCCACTTGATTTGTGCAGCCTAGCCGGTGTCCAGTGTAGGAGATTCATTGTAAAGAACTTAGATTGCATAAGAGAGGAGGCAATTTTATTGCACAGCGCAAGTTTGCCAATTATCATCAGCGGTGTGGTGATATACATCTGTGTCAAAAAGGTTGGCCCATTTTATGCGTAGTAATGAAGTTTGTGTAGAGTGTGGGTCAGACAAACATTTGTAAATATGGCCTGCACATTGCCATATCGACAGTCGGGACTGTAGAGACCAGTGCTTGGTAAGATTAGGCTTTGAGAGTATTACTTTAATCTTTATGAAGCTGTAAAAGTCTAAATTAAAGAGGTTGTGTGTACTGACCAGGGCTGAGAAGGGGAGCGGGTTATTGTTGTGATCATATAGATCCTTAATTAGTCTAATGCCATTGGAGTGCCCACTTCTGTGCAGTATGGACATCTATGTCCACCTTAATTTTATAGTTGTGCCATAATGAAGCCTCCCTGGAGTTGTGGATAGGTTCCGGTAGTCTTTTGTCTAGCAGTTTTAGGGCATTCGCTGTATCTGAAAGTATCTGGTGTGATTGAGGTGGTATAAATTTTGACATTGTAATGAACAAAGAGATACCAAAGGGGTAAATATGTCACGTTGTGTCTCCAATCAGCGGGGTGTATTGGGAGATTCCGGATTAGCCAGACCGCACCTTGTGCAGCCAGGAAGTCTAATTGATGTAGGTTTCAATTCGGTAAATTACAGCCACCCTGGGCAAAACCTGACCTAAGGGCCTTGTATGAGATCCTCGCTCTTTTATCACACCAGAGGAATTTTGAAGTTATATTATTGACTTTTTGGAAGAAGGAAGTCGAGAGTTTTAAGGGTAGCATGGAAGACTCAAAATTCACTATTGGAGTAATCATCATTTAAAAAGTTTGGAGCCTACCTCACCATGAGATGTATTTGGGTGGCCAGGATGGCAACAAATCTTTAACTTTGGAAATTGTATGTGATTTGTTATACTGTAGTGTTTCTGTTAGATCGCTCCAGAACCAAATCCCCAAGTATTTAAGATGTTTGGGCTGCCATTTGAGACCTGAATCGCCTAAGTGTGAAGGAAAACACAATGAGTTCAGGGAAAAAACCTCAGTCTTATCCTTGTTTAAAGTGTAACCCGAGACTTCAGAGAACTTATGAATAATTTTGGTGATAATCGGAACTGAATTTTCAATATCTTCTGTAAAAATAAAGATATCATCTGCATAGGCTGGAATTTAATTTGTTTCTTTACCAAATTGGAGACCTTTAATTTCAGGAGCAGCATTTAGTAACTTGAGTAGGGGATCGATGGCGAGTAAAAAAAGCAAAGGGAAGAGAGGGTATCCCTGTCTTGTGCCTTGGTGCAAGTCAAAGTATGAGGAAGTGGAGCCATTTATCCTAATATTTGCTATGGGGTTCGCGTAAAGGGCCATCACCATCTTAATATAAGAGGTGCCTAAGTTATGGGATGCCAGAACAGACTGAAGAAAGGGCCAAGAGACTTTATCGAAGGCCTTTTCTGCATCAAGGTTTATAGCTGCTGTCGGGAGTAAGGAGAGGCTGGACTGTTCAATAATAAGGCAAAATCCCTGCTACACAGAGACCAATCAGGATTTATGCCACAGCGAGCCACGCGCTTTAACCTGCGACCACTGGCTAACTGGATGGACACTGTTTAGAACCGAGATAGTCCCCACCTGCTCCTTTCGCTGGATGCCGAAAAGGCGTTCGATACTATCCATTGGCCCTTTATGGTATGTACATTGGAGAAATTTGGCTTTGGCCCAGTCTTTCGGGACTGGTTGGCGCTCCTGTACAATGAGCCCGAAGCTAAAGTCCAGGTCAACGGGGTCACCTCGAAGACCTGGCCGATTCAAAGGGGTACTAGACAGGGCTGCCCTCTGTCTCCCCTACTGTTTGCCCTTATATTGGAGCCCTTGGTCTGTGTTGTTAGAACGTACCCTGGACTGGGTGGTTTCGTAGACGAGTCCTGCCTTTTGGAGGCAGAACGCATATCGTTGTATGCGGATGATATTTTACTCTACGTTACGGACCCAGTCGTGACACTCCCCACAATTTTGCACATCTTTGAAGTATATGGCCGTCATGCGGGGTATAAGATCAATTGGAGTAAATCCACCTTATACCCCGTGGGTGGGGAGGTAGAGCCCCAGTTGTACCTGAGTTGCTTGCGATTGTCCACAGAGGGGTTTACCTACCTTGGGCTCTATATCACCACAGAGGTAGAACCTAGCTTAAACCATAACATCCGACGGGTCCTTTTAACTTTTCAAGAAGATGTTAAGAGATGGAGGAAACTCCCCTTGACGCTCATGGGCAGGGTTGCCATGTACAAAATGATCACGCTCCCCCAGCTGCTTTATGTGTTGCAAAATACCTATTGTAAAATACCGGAGACTGTGTTCACGAACTTGAACAGTGAGCTACGCCTGCTCCTATGGGATGGGGCCCACCCACTCATAACACTGCGAACGCTGCAGAGGAACCCGTATAATGGGGGCTTGGCCCTACCGGATATTAGAGCGGCCCAATTCATTGTTGTTAACGAATGGAACCACGCTCCGAGCGACCATCCCACATATAGGTTGGAAAGATTGCAATTTAGAGAACATACACAATTACATTATATATATGGAGGTAAGGGTGGCAGCCGGCTCTTACAAGCTACCCAAAGGGTGCTAGAGGCGTGGAAAGGTGCGTAGAAACAAATGAAATGGGACAGGAAACCTACCAGGGAGACCCCCCTGTGGGGGGGTACACGACTTGCCGAGATCGGAAAACTGAAAGGCTTCAAGCAGTGGGATTTAATAGGGATCTCTAAAATAGGAGATATAATAGAAAGAGGTGCATTGGCTCCATTCAGCTCGCTTCAGGCCACGTATCAGCTCCATGACTCTCAGTCCTATGCCTATCTCCGCCTGAAACATGCTTGGCGGGCTGAGGGGCTAGATGCGGAGACGCTGCCGTAATATGCCCCGCTAGAAGGCAGACTCTTACAAGAGGAGATTCCTGCCAAGGCCATCTCGTTCACATATAAAACACTAATCAACAACATCCCCGACAAACTGGGTCCACTTCGGGCTAAATGGGAACTTACTACTGGCCCATTGGAAGACATTGACTGGGAGGCCACTCTTATGCACCCATGGGAGGTGGCAATTAAACTGAGATTACGCCTTATCCAATATAAAATCCTACATAGGACTTATTTTGATAGAGCAAGGCTACATAATATGGGAAGAGCAGACACCCGGAGTGCCTCAGATGCCACACAGAGTGCGGTACATTCATACATACCCTCTGGGAATGTAGTCAGATCCAAACATACTGGCATAAGATTGTGAGGGAGCTTAATAATATATTAGAGGTCCAACTTGAGATGAATGCTAAGTTCCTCCTATTGGGAATCCCTTCTGATGTGGATCTGCCGCGACATAAACTCATGTTGGCTAATTTGGAGCTGGTGGTGGCCAAGAGGGACGTAGCTAAATACTGGGGTGCCCTCCAGCTCCCAACACTTAAAGAGTGGAGAACATGTCTTGATTTATACATGGTTGCGGAACAAGTGACATATAAAGCAAGGGGTTGCCCTCGAAAATTTGGGAAGATTTGGGCTCCTTGGATAGAATACTATGGTTTGGATATAGGAAGTGAAGGGGAGGAAGTGACTTTGACATCTGGAAGATCGAGGGGAGAGCCTTGACAATTGCAATGCCTGACCCATTGTCAGTAAATGTGGATAATTATGTTGTGCCCCTTGGCTCTTGTACATATGTGGTGTTTGAGCCCAAATGCATGCTCTCTTTCGGAGGAAATGTGGTTAGATTATTTGCCCTAAAATGTAGGCTATGGCCTGACTTCCAATTTGTATCGCGTATTCATGACTTGTTTGATTGTGAGTTTAAATTACAAAATATAAATAAAAAGATTTTTTTTTTTTTAAATAATAAGGCAAAATGTGCGAATATTATCTCTTGCAAGATGGCCTTTAACAAAACCTTTTTGGGAATTATGGCTGGGTTTGGGTATGTGAATCTATAGTCTGTTGGCTAAGATTTTGGTGAAAGTTTTGGCTTCCATGTTCAGAAGTGAAATGGGACGGAAGTTCTTAGGGCCCGAATGATCTTTCCCCTACTTGGGTATAACCACATTCGTAGCTTTGGAGTCCATGCAGAGACTTTGGCTTGAAGCACAAAGTGATCTTGGGTATTTTTGAGGTGTCTGACGACGGAGGTTGTGAATGTTTTGTAAAACATAATGGGAAAGCCATCAGGCCCAGCTGCCTTTCCAGACCGAATTGATTTTATTGCTCTAACAATCTCTTCTGTTTCTAGTGGCTGGTTCATGTGTTTTTTGTCTGCATCTGAGATTGAAGTAGTAGGGAGGGAGTTAAGAAACGCAAGACATTGTGATTCGTTGTAAGACAATTGTGGTGTGTAAAGTTTATCAAAAAAGGTTTTAAAGTCCTCAACCATTTCCTTTGTTTTGAATTTCTGTGAGCCATCTTGAGCCACAATATGTGTGATTTGGTTGTTGATGTTGTTATTGAATTTGAGAGTGGTGGCAAGAGTTTTGCCTGTCCTGTTACAAAGTAAAAGGTGTTTGGATTTTTGTGGGTGTACACTTAGGTATGCCCTCTTGCTGATATTGGAACTAAATGTGTATTATAACGGTTTGGTATCCTTATGTAGGGATTTATTGTTAGAGTGTCTAAACGCTTTTTCTTTGTTTTTAATTTCAGGACCTAAGTATTGTAGTTTTCTTTTAATTTCACAATTTTTAATGGACATTCGTTTAATGATTTGCTGTCTTATGGCGCACTTAAACGGATCCCATAGTATTACCGGGAGTGTTAATTTTCCTTAAAGAAGAATTCAATTTCCTCCTGAATATCTGCAATGTCATATTTATTTTTTAGAATTTCTGTGTTTAGGCGCCAAATCAGATCTTGGTTTTTATCAGGAAAATTAGATAAGGACATGGAAACCACAGCATGGTCTGAGACAAAGATGGGATGTATTTTGGCATCACCAGTGGGTTTTAGAAGTGAGGCGCCTACCAATAGTTAATCTATAGTGAAAAACGAGAGGGAGGTGGGGAGGAAAAATGTAAAGTCGCTACCTTTGGGGTGAGGAATTCTCCAAACGTCTAATAGATGGTGTGAGGAACAAAGATTGAGTATCTGTTTATGAGCCCTTATAAGTATCCCATTTTTTCCCCACATGCTTCAGAACAAAGAACTTCAGATACCCAGCCTGTCCTCATTGACAGTGCTTCTTTGAAAACCTATCTTGGTTTCTTGGAGGAGTACTATGTCACCATTCTGGCTATGGGAGGTGGGGGGGCCAGAGCCAGCATAGGTCCCTTCCCACCAGGGGATGTCTGCAAGAGACATGGTATGTGGGATGAACCCTGGTGAAACACGGGTATGATGGCTAAACCCAGCTTGGAAAGCCAGCCAGGGATATAGTACATGCGGGTGAGTTAGAGAAAAACCATGTGAGGAGTGATACAGGATTGAACAAACATATCTTTGCAAAGTTTAACCTGAGCATATTAAACATACACTTGCCGAAAGCGAGGGAAACATGTAACTCCAACCAACAGTCTCTTGATATTACCGTCTGAAGTGAGTTAAGTGTGCAATATGAGTATACAAGCAAAGTTCAGCACGCCAAAAAGGTGGTTAAGGCAGTGAGACATTCATAATAATTGTCCGTACCTAAGCAAAATACCTATAGAGAAGACATTTGTATCGGGGGACTAGTTAAAGAAGTATTGTATATGCATATGCTCAGGCAATGGCGGAAAATGAAGTTGCAGTGCTATGAATAGTTTTGGGCAAAGCCTAAGTACCTTTCGTTGTGATTCCTTCATTAGTATGAGCAACAAGTATGGGCTAAAAGACAGCAAAAGTTCAGGCAGGTCGGGCTGCCTTTGTCCCACTTCAAGTAGCAAAACCATAGGGGATAAAACAACCTTGTGTACACAGAAACAAATCATGTTATAGAATCACACATTAAATGAGACCTTGAAGACAAACGTGAGTGTCTAGAGATTGACCTAGAAGCCTAAGTGAATTAGACTCATCTAGTGAAAATACTGTGAGATGCTGATAGCCACAGCTAAAATTCGAAAGCACTACAAGGATGTCACTTGGCCTATTATTGGACTTGTTGTCCCACGTTTATGTCCACACATATATCTGCAATCCTCACTCAAAATATTCGATGTAGATATATGTCATTTATGATTGAGACCTATGTAGCTTGCTAGGTCAGAAATGTGAGCATATAGACAGCTAAACAACAAATTAGTGAAGTCCAGCCCCTGTGACTGGGAATAATAAACATGTATCAAGAAACATCCGAATAGCAGAGAAAAAAGGATACATCAAGCTGTCAAGAGGAGCAGATTGCTTGGTGACTCGTGGAGGTGTCAGGAATGGGTTCTGAGTCCATCAGCAATTCCGATTTGTTGTTAAGGAAGTTTGCAAGGTCAGATGGATTCGTAAAGATTTTAGTTTGGCCTTTGAATATGATGAGGAATCTCGAAGGACCAGAAAATGAGAAAGGGATTCCCATGTCTATTAGGCTTTTCCTTATGGACAGAAATGCTTTCCCACGAATGACAGTCTCTTTAGCATAGTCCTGCGAGATGATAATCTTGAATTCTTGCCACTTGATCGTGCGAACTTTCCGCATATGTGCCAAGATTATCTCTGTGTGCTGATGGCGCAAAGGTTTGAAGATCGGCGATTATGGAGCACACAAGTTCTTTGGTTTAAAGATTGGAACACTATGGACTCTTTCGATCTCAAAGTCTTTGATGAAGGACATTTGGAGCACTTCTGGAATCCAATTGACCAGGAAATCGGCCACTGAATTTGCTGAGTTTTCAATCCCTTCAGGTAATCCCAAAATACGGAGATTGCTCCTTCTGTTCCAATCTTCCTGCTCCGTCAGCTCCCTCTTCAGTGAGGAAATGGAACGTTCGAGGATTTGCAGTCGCTTGGCATGAGCATTAGTGATTGGTACTAGCTTCTTGTCTCAGCATTTGATAGTCTAATAGTTAAGACGTTAAGGTCCTTGCGAATTCCAGTCACTTCACCCTGGAGTAGATCTGTATTTGGTTTGGTGGTCTGAGCAATGTCATGAACTGAGTTGAGTTTGAGGAGTATTGCCTCTAAGGTGGAGGAAGACTAAGGGCTACCCTTCACCAGAGACTCCGGATCCGGGGGTGATTGTTTGGAGCACTTTAAATTTGCCTTGTCCTCTTTCTCCTTCATGTTTCCTTCTCTGATGTCTGACATATTGCAATGACAAAAGGCTCTGAAACTGCCTGTACAGGAGTGATAACGTAAGATAGTTTCTGTATTTGTACCTAAACTTTGAGGGAGGGTAGTTGTATTCTACTGGGTTCCACTTGGAGCAGGACGTTTCCGTGATCCTTTGACCTTCTTAGGTTGATGACATAATGAGATCCTCTTGGTCACTGAGAGTTGGACCACTACTTCTTCCTATGTTGGTTGTGCAGACCGTCAAAGTGATGAGTATGGATACAGCTGGACGAGGGATGCTCACAATTCCCCCAGAGTTGCTTGGTCTGTATGCGAAGAAGAGCACACCCTGTGGAAATGTATATTGAAATGGATGTTATAGCCTTTTTTGGGCCTATGGGAACGTACTAAAAATGTAGTTATATGGGAGATGCACACTCCCAACACCGACCAGGTATGATGCTAGAAGAACAATAGTAGCTCTCTTACGTTATAACCACCCCTGTCCTCTCTTAGACGACACAGCCCTGTAGCGCCTATAGAGAAGGGTATGAGTGCAGCATTGAAGGGTCAGGAATTATGACTCCTCCGGATGTCGCCATTTTATAGAGAGTGAGGGTAAACCACAGCCTAAACAGTTGCTGTAGTGACAGGAGATAATATTATCAACGTGGCCGTATAATTAGGCTGTGCAGATCATAAATTGGGAAGAGCACATTTATTCTGCTCCTGAGCCGGTCTTCCGGAGACTTGAGCATGCCACGATGAGGAGTGGGATGGCATGGGCCCCATTTTGTAAAGGTGCGAAGGACCTCGTGAATACCTGGAATTACATCACTCTCCTCAGAGGTACTCTTTATGACAGGTACAGGCTCACAAAAATATAATGTGCCTCGCTTCTCTTAAAAATTATTTATGTGGCAGTCCGAAAGGATGACATGCGAGCTGACGCCCTGGTAAGTAAAGATAGGTCACTCACATTGGGTGTTCAAGGCGAGAGAGGATCGACGCAGCAATCTTATCTCCACCACCGTAACTGTATATTTAGGCTACACCACTCATGAGATTGAGGAGAGTGCAGTTATTTGCCCTGGGCCAGGGTTCAGGTAACTTAACACGCCCGATGAGCAACCGAGATATTTGGATCTAAGTGTATGCTGCCACTTTGTGAAGGTGAAGGTGACAGGCTCCTCCTGGATGTCTGGACTTACATTGCCCTCAGTAGAAATACATTTTATACTGGATAAAACTACAGTACAGCATCAGAAGGCCTCACTTCCCCTCAGAATTTATTCATGAGGCACTCAGGTAATATGCAATGTAAGCCAGGGCCCTGGACGGGAATGAGAGTAAGGCATCGGGAGCACAAAGCAGTACAAGGCGGCAGAGAGTCAGCGCTGCAGTCTTACCGCCACCTCCCTTCACAGGTTAAAAGAGAGCCCGGGTTGTAGTGGGATGGTGTCGCTGCTGTTACAGGCTCGCTAGTCGGTAGTTGTCTTTCCTGCATTTACGGTGCTGGCTAGCCGC
This sequence comes from Calotriton arnoldi, assembly GCA_963921515.1. Lineage (NCBI taxonomy): Eukaryota > Metazoa > Chordata > Amphibia > Caudata > Salamandridae > Calotriton > Calotriton arnoldi. The sequence goes on from CAWUFW010001075.1 coordinate 3,082,318, forward strand.
TATTTGTCTCCTCTGCGCCAGCAGGCTACAGGAACATTGTGGAGTCAGGCCGGCGCCGCAATCTTGGGCTGCACCGCTGAAGAGAAGCTAGTTTCAAAGATATGTACTTGCAGGGTTATAGGGATCGACAATCACACCCCCATAATTGTCAGATATTCCACCGCATGAGCAGGACTCGAGTCGGGGGTACACGCGGGTGGACGGCGTCCACCCACTCTTTTCACAGGGTAGACGCCGTCCACCCTGCCAAGAAGTTGAGCCCCACTCTAATATATGCTGAACTCGTCCCAGTGTAATTTTGAGACACCGGGATACATTCAGAAGCGCCTCCTCGTTATCTGCTTTCCTTCCGAGCAGCAACTTGCAGACGGGGAGGGGTAATTTGTAATTTGAGACTCCAGCTGGGCCGAACTTAAGGGCCCATTTGGCCTTCTTTTGTCGGAGTATCCAGGCTGGGGATTGCCTGTATCCTCACACCTAGATGTAAATGCAGAGGAAGGGAAACAAAAGCAGCAGCTTGTTAACACTTCAAAGGCGCATATGAGAGGCACGATTTTGACTTTGCTTGGACCTCCATACATAATAGATATTCATGCACTGTAAGAATGTCAGATGTGTCACTCTGTCCCAGTGCAAAATAACAATTTAAATACCAGTATTTTTTATTTGTTTTACAGCGCTATTCATCCCAATATAGGCTGTCAGATCACATTACAGCAAACATACACATTATATTGACAATAAATCACACGTTTGTAAATCATTGCACAGGATGTGTTACATAAGACAGTGAGGGTTACTGGGTGTAGGAGTCACATATCATCCTTCATAGCTCACTGCTATACTAGAAGGATTACAATGCAACTGTGTGTACCAAAAGGAACTGTGTATTCAAAGCAGTAACCCACATACTTACCTATCTACATAAAATAAAATCTGCCATCTGCATGTGACATGATGTGCTTTGCAGGAGGTGCATTAACACTGTATGCTACTTTAAGTTAAAAAAAAGGACTAGACAAAAACAGATCTTTCCATCAAATGTGTTAACCACCAGGCAGCTAAAGCAATCTACATGGAAATGTGCTGCACATGGAATATTACGCCTGGTGGGATAGGCTGGCAGCAGAGTTAGTTTGTCAATACTTGGGTAAAGGAACCTGTCACGTGCAGTGATGTCACTTCCTGTGATGTCACTTCCTGCGATGCCACGCGCCGTGATGTCACTTCCTGTGATACTACCTAACTTGGAGTCCCCCCACTTCTTTTTTTAGGACTTGTGCCCTGCGCATGAGGTTGCTTTTATTTCGTGCTGATAATACCCTTGTCCCGCTAACATGCCGGAGGCTCCACGGAGCTTCGATTAGAGCCGCCATCTTCGCCGCGTGCCAAGCCACGTCCCATTTTTATGTGCTCTTTTTTTAACACGTAAGTGCCATTTATCTCTAGAATGGATTCTTTCTGTTGGTTTTTCTACAAAGTTTGCATAGATTATTTTTCTGTTCATCGCTTATCCCTTCCCATAGAGCTTCCCTTTTGGCCAAGGTGTGCAAAGATAACAGGGCTTTAAGTGGGCTGGGTCTTGCCAGTGCTCAGCACCGGAAGGTGCAGAAACTGGTCTATCGGGCTCTCCATTTTTACCCTCACCCTCGGTGTGAAAAAAAAAATCTTAACTCTGCAGCAGGACCACCCTTCACTGCCTTTGAAGTGACTTCAAAGAGACTCGTTATAGTTCTTTTACAGTCTAATCGTTTCAGAACGGAAAGTCATAGTTGCTTATGTATCTTATGCAACGAACAACCATTGACAAAACCCATAGCCCTAGCTTGTTGTAGGTGTAATGTTATTCGGTGTATTATACATTTGGATGCAATGACAGAAGCAGCAAAATGCCAGACCGGCGGCACACTATGCTAAACACATAGTGCCATTATAGGCAACACTCCCCCACCCACTGCCAAAGCATGCATGACGAATAAATAAATATACAACACAACTTTTGTTTGGGAAAATATTGCTGCAGGTTTATTCCATACAAAAGTATGCAATATGGTGGGTTATCTTACGGGCAATCCAAGGGCAGGCAGCGGTAACTAACCTATGCTGCCCTGCCCGCCTGATGAGCCAACTTGCCCTGTGGCGAACCCAATCAGGCTACGCATTATAGAGTGATCCCCTTCCCAGGATCACGTGCCCCATTGGACCATCTTACTCACGCCCCTTTCAGGGCGGAGCGTTGCAAGGCAAGCCCCGGGTTGTTCAGGCTTACAACCGCCCTCAGGACTAGCGGGCGCCGACAATTTTCTTCCAGGGACCTGCCATGAGGACTCCTGGGATTTGGCACTGGCACCCCTATTGTGCTCCTGAAGAGGTACCCTTCTGTACCCTTCAGCCTCCAGATTGCCCTGTAACTCCGCCTGCAACACAAAAGAAAACATTACAAAGTTCCACCTACTCAGCTCACCAGCCACACGCTGGGTAAGCTGTAGGGCGGGAGACGGCGTGTCGGGCGCAAAGAGGGCGCCAGAAAGGGAGGGAGGCATAAGTACCCTCCCCCGACCCTCTAAGCGCTGGAAGTGATGCGTCTAGCTCGCCGTACAGAGGGACTCCTCCCCGAGTCCCACAACTAGAGGGGGTGATGGTTGTGCCTAATTGGCACTAAGGGGGCAGCCCTTTTAGGGTGGCCCACTGCGTGGGCCGTGGGCAACCGCATAGTGCCATTATAGGCAACACTCCCCCACCCACTGCCAAAGCATGCATGACGAATAAATAAATACACAACACAACTTTTGTTTGGGAAAATATTGCTGCAGGTTTATTCCATACGAAAGTATGCAATATGGTGGGTTATCTTACAGGCGATCCAAGGGCAGGCAGCAGTAACTAACCTATGCTGCCCTGCCCGCCTGATGAGCCAACTTGCACTGTGGCGAACCCAATCAGTGCTATGCATTATAGAGTGATCCCTTTCCCAGGATCACGTGCCCCATTGGACCATCTTACTCACGCCCCTTTCAGGGCGGAGCATTGCAAGGCAAGCCCCCGGTTGTTCAGGCTTACAACCGCCCTCAGGACTAGCGGGGCACCGACGATTTTCTTCCAGGGACCTGCCATGAGGACTCCTGGGATTTGGCACTGGCACCCCTATTGTGCTCCTGAAGAGGTACCCTTCTGTACCCTTCAGCCTCCAGATGGCCATGTAACTCCGCCACAGCTCTGGGGGCGGCCCCCGTCGCCTACAAAGCCCCCCACCAACACTGCTACTTTCTTCACCTGCAACCCGCTATTTCCAGGGCCTCCTTCATGTCCAGTAAGAACAGATCCATGCCCACCTGTGACAAGTGCACCGCATCTTTGTCAAAATAACCTTTGGGGTTTGCCTGTATTAGCCCATGCCTGATGAAGCCAAAGCCTCTTTGGTCTGTGCACTTGCGCATCGCGCCGTTTATCCTTCTCCTGGAATGTTCAACTGCCTCACAACACCTGTAGGAATGTGATGGCCTCCCAGGAGGGAGCTCTACTCTTAACCACCGCTATATTACCCTTCAAGCTAATGTAGGCTCCAACCTCCTGCAACCTGTAGTTGCAAACCCTCTAGCACTTTATGTGCCTTAACACCTGTTTCCCCAATTTGTGGGACAGCAGCACACCTGTTAGATGACTGCTTCCACAACCAGCCTATCTACTATGGCTATCAGGGCGGGGACTTTTATGCAACCCGTAACCTGCTCTCGGAGCAGAGTGCACATACTTTGTGAAGTTGACCAGACATTTGCACAGACCTTTTCGATTGCTAAACCATGGCGAACAGGAATGTACGACGGGGAGGTTGGGAACACCGTACTCTTCTTTAACCACAGCCCAGTTTACCCTGCAAGTAATGGTTAAGACATAGTACACCCCACCCCCGAACTCAAGGAGTCCCAACTGGCGGGTTCAAACTGATAACCAACTGCTGCCCCAGCAAGGGTTGTCATGCCTTCCTAGAATACCAGGTGGACCTGCCCACCTAAAGAGGCAAAGGTGAATCTAATCTCAAGGTGGTGGGTCCTGAGGTCCCCTAAGGGGACTCCAAAGATTCTGCTACATCTTATGTCCTTCTTGCCTGCACCACCCATTCGCCTGACTGCGACCACAGGCGCTGTGTCGCCATGCTGGTGACCCCACCCAGCAAATATTGCCCATCACACGCTTTTGTTGCAGGTATCCCAGGTGCGGCAAGATGCCAATGCCTTTGGATTGAGAATTATATGAGCATATTTACCTTCACCTACTGAGATAGAGCCGCAGAGTGTGCTCTGAAATTGTCAGCAATAGTGCTCCAAACCCCTATTTCTTGACGCTATTGAAGCCACGGCACACATTCTGGCCTAAGCAACTGACCTAACCCACGTGGCTGACTTACCGCTGCGAGACTTGATCTTATCCCCATGCTCATGGTTACCGGTGCACATCTTCTATAGGTCATGCCCCCACTCTAATTATACAGAGTCCTGCAAAGTACCTTTCTGCCCCTGTGTGGGCGACTAAAACACCTGTAAAATTGCAAATCCCACTGCCCTCACAACATCGGGCACTCCGGTGGAGGAAATGGTTCTTTACCGTTAGTTCTGCTCATTACATGGCCACCTAGCCCACAAGCACCCTCGTCTGACAGTAGTCTGTCTGCTGTGTAGCCAGCTAAATGTCTGCACCCTGGCGCAAGACGTCCCGTTCCATACTCCTGTTAAAGGATTACCATAATGCAGACCTGCAGGAAAAGCTTGAGGGCTGGTAGCTGTCGGAGAACCTAAGTAAAGATACCTGCCCTTTCTTGGAAATGGGAATACTCAATGTGTTTAGCTAGCTGGGACCCTATGTGCTCTAAACCAGTTTTACCCAGCTATGGAACCACATGCCTGTAGAGTAACACTTACGCAAGCCGTCTGGCTGCAAGGGCGATAATGTGAGCGAAAACAGCTTTAACTGAAGCACCACTAACACGTGCTGGTCTAGGGGGTCACAATTTCTGCTAGGAGATCAGACCTTTGCCCACTCAGGGATACTGATGAACTATGTCGAACACTTGCTCGTGTCAAGACTGATACAGTGAGGCTGGAGTGAACGTTTGTATGTTGTGCATCGGACCGTAAGTACCTTGATTTGCTTTGACTGAGATGTTGCTTCCGTCACACTGCAAATTGTGGCAATGTGCAGCTTTTCGCATGTTTCACTGCTGTGTGTGCCTGGTCCGTTCCTAGATACACACTGCGTACTAACCAGTTGTGACCCAATATGCTTAAAGCCCTAGACCTGGTTCACTTGGTTTACCCGGAATCGATTGCCCTCCACCAAAACATGTGTATGGGTTGCTGGTCTCTGATATACTCCCTAGAAATCTTGTGTTGAGCCATGCTCCTTTTATGCCTTTTCCAATGGCAGTTAACCCGCTCACGCAAGTGACCCGCTGGTAGCAAGCCCAGTGGGACCTGTAACATGGTATTGTAATTCTCCTAACACTGCACTGCGGGCAAGCCACACTCACTGCTACTGGTGTCTGACTAATCGGCCATGGAGGCCTTAGCCATACTGCCCGGTCAGCAAGACACGCCCACTATACAGTTAAAATTTAGTAATTCATGGCGCTGACAACCGCCGGGGCCTGCTACCGGGCTGTGTATTGGCTTGGTGTGGATGGGTTGTTAACTTTGCCTGACTGAAGTGCAATACCTTTGGCAAACCACTCCTGACAAGATGTGCCAACGCATGTAGAAGTAGGAGTTCTATCCAGCCCGCCCTACTTTCCTCTCACCCAGTGGTCTGTGTATAGCGCTTGTTGGAGCATAAAATGACGCTTGTATATTTGTGAAGTGCAAGTGCTCCCATAGTTATGCTGCTGCTGCATAAGCGATATTTTTGTTGCCCCGCTCCCTGATATTCCTTTTAACCACCACAGAAGGATGAAAGGTTGATTGAACCCAATGGGGGTTAGATCCTCAGACCAAGCAGTCTAACCCACCACCAGACCCAAAGATAAATCAGTTCAGGTATCCTTTGCCATGACCCCTCATGTGCCCTTTGAACTCACCTTTTAACCCGTAAGAGGCCAATAGGCTGACACCCCAGCAGGGCTTGGCAGTAGTATTTAACCTTTATATCCTTACAGCATAGAAACACTCACCGCTGCCGATGCTTTGATGCGTGAGCGTCCGCTGGTCGCACTAGTCAATACAGCAATTATTTAAATTAATACGATACTGAGTCTATGAGAAACAATGCACAGGCAATTGAAAATTCACACGTTCAGTAAATGTGAAACATTTTGGACTTGTCCATCAAAATTAAGCCAGTCCCCACCCTAGGTGAGGTCTTGCACTCCCAACTTCTGCTAATGTGTACCAGGGAGCAGACAAGTCAGTGGGAACGGGGGGAGTGCAGGGGGGAGTATGTAGATACCTGCCCTTTCTTGAATACTGGGAATGCCAAATGTTCTTTAATACATAGTAGCCACTTGTTCTCTAACCCAGTGGTTCCCCAACTTTTGAACCGCAGCACACTTGTAACATGCCCTTGTTTGCACAGTGCACATACTTAGCTGCATCAACCAGACATTTGCGCAGGCAGTTTTGTTGATAAACTACGCTGCACAAATGAATGGTGTCACTCTGGTTTCTGAGAATGTATGTCTGTTGTGTATCTGCCACTGAGACCTTGATTTGTTTGGCTGTGTTAACTTGTTGCCTGCGCCACACTTCCGGCATATGGAAATTGTGCTAAACTCTCGCTTACTACACTGCTGAGTGAGCCCAATGCATTCACAAAATTCCTTACAAATTCCGTTTCTGACTGCAATTGGAATGAGATTGCAAGCCCCGACCCCACATAACTGAAATTAAACATATTCCATCAGGGGCCATGGCCTATCTATGCCCTCTGTGGTGTGATCTGAACTGCTAAGACAAGCGTCAATGAGGCCTCACAAACGTGTACTCGTTCATCTTGGCTACACCACCGCTGTGAGACTAATATGCTCCCTATCCGTGATACTTTTTATTGGATCAATAAGTGTAATGATAAACATTTATTCGACCTCCGAAGGATGAAAGCCTGAGTGGGCCTGCCGGGATCTGAACCTGTGACCATGAGGTCATACACCCACCCCTACATTGGGTGCCTTAGCCCGTGGCCGCTAGACCCGGACGTCACCCGCCGACAGCGTGTCCGGCGGGGAACACAGAGGCCCCATGGCCTTAAATGGCTGCTGCATGCGCCTCAAGCTGCTGAGGGGCCGAAGCAAACACACGGCCCTTCGGGCTCCCGGCCGCAACTCTGGCTGTGGCCCAACATCCTGCAAGCCATTGTTGACTTCTAACCCCGGCGCCCAGCCGCCCTGAGCCAACCGGTGGCGTGATTGTCCATAAGGGCCCGGCACCGACGACGGCTGCGCCTGACCAGAGCTGGCCGGCCCCATCCATAGCTGCCAAGGTTTCATATTGCTATGTGTGTGACAATTGCATCATTTCAGTGCAACTAAGTGACATCCAAGACTATGCGTGACACTTTCTTGCGAGCAAATCACACACAGGAAATGCGGGAAACATATCAATGTCAGAATTACACCCATTTGAGCCACGGGAAACCCAAGGAGACCAAGTTTTTTTTTGTGTTATTTTTTAAAGGCTGCTTTTTCTTTGGACATTTCGAGCTTGGAGTGAGCCCATGTGTGACATTAGCATGTGTGTCTGTGACACTTTGGGAGACAAAGTGCCGGGGCATGGTATGAAATTGACATAGCTCAAGTTGCGCCGAGTATCATAAATATACACAGTCAGTCTAAACCGCCTGGCACGTTAGGTACCAGGGCCCCGCTCTGTTCTGCAGAAAGTCTGGCCCTAATTCTGACCTTGCTTAATTCTTAAACAGATTGTTTTAAATCCATTTTCCATTAATTTATTTTTTATTGAGGGTGAAGTGTGAAAATCTATTACAGACATTTGCAGAGAAATGTTGTGTTCATGTTTCTTACAACATCCAAAAAGGTTTCTGTTAGAAATGGGAATTCTGGTTGGCTAAGGCTTGCGCCAAAGCCACGCAGAAACCACCACTCTAGTCAGGGCAAGGGAGTTACACGCCAAAGATAACCCCTGCTCACCCCCTTGGTAGCTTGGCACGAGCAGTCCGGCTTATCCCAGAGGCCATGTGTAAAGCATTTGCGCAACCCACACACAACAACATACTAGGCACACCACAAAAGAAACTCCACACAAGATTATATCAAAAATAGCCTTTGTATTATCATAAAACACATTAGAATAGTAATCACACAATGTACACTGTGCCTGCTGGCACTGGGCACTATTTACAGGGGATTATATACACATGACAGGGCCACTTGGACCACTGTCAGAACCATCACTTAGTAAAGATAGTAAATGTAGAACATATAGTGAACATAGAACACAACCAGTAATTACTGGCAAACACTGTACTCAGCATCATCTTGTAACATAAATCATATTATGCACAGTATCACATTAGGCGTGAAATATATTCTGCGCCAACCTCATAAACCTAAACATATTAGACCATAATCTCCTAAGCATAACTCACGTTGGGAAATAATCTCACTAGCATAAACCACAGTAGAGAGTAACTCAGACAAACACAGTATGCAAAACCTCATAATCATAAAACCACCTTTAGAGGCATAAGACAGGGTGCGCAAATCACAATACAGGAATCACTTTTCCTAGCACCACATAAATCACATTAGGGCCTAGCGCCCTATAAACCTAACAGTCTCCTGGGACAACTGGCCTTCTCAAAGGGGCTCAAATGCCCTATGTCCAAAGTGTCATGGCGGCTGCCAATGCAGCAGAATCCATGTGCGCCATTGCGCAGACCTAAACGTTGCAGCTGGCACTAAGTGCTGCACAGCTGTGAATGAAACGTGGGCCGGGGCACTCACTGTGCCTTTGGAACAAATGCCCAAAACGTTGCAGCTGCCCTCTAGCAAGCGGGGCAGCTGTGAAACAGCCAGACTGGGGCAAACACGGGCCCCTCGGGGCCCTTAAGCAACAATATGCCCCCTTTAGGCATAGATGGCACTGGTACTAACAAACTGTGCCACTTTGGAGCACGGGCACCGACAATGTGTCCCGATGTGCCCCTCTCATCAGGGACTCTCAGGAAAAAGAAATGGCCCCCAATGTTGGAGCAGCCCCCTATCAGGTGGGGGCCGCTCAGGACTAAGGACTGGCTCTGTGCCTCATTCAGCACCAACACGGGAGAGGCCACGTTGGAGCGGCCCACTGTCACGCGGGGCCGCTCAGCAGATCGGCACCGGCACTGGTGCCTCTATCTCGCCTCCCCCCCGGCATCTTCACTCACCGGCTCTCCTGCATGGAGGAAGTCTCTCTGCTCGGGGGACCTGGAAACTTCCCTCAGCTCACGGAAGCCCCGCTCGAGATTGGCTGACTTTCGGCCTCACCGCTCTTCACCTGGGCCCTCTCCTAGGGCTCAGGACTTCTCCCTTGCTTCGCCCGGTCCCCTCTCTCGGGACCTGGGCTTCGACATGGGCGAGCGGGCTCCCGCCTGGGCCGTTGAACGCGGCCGACGCTCCCGGCCTCTTCCCCTTCCGTCCGCAAGGCCCCACCCACAACCAGGCGGGCCGCGGATCGCGGTCTTGTTTTGTTCTTCGTGGCGGTCAAGGAGGGATAAGCTCCCTCGGCATAAAACAATATAAAGAGGGGTGGGCACCCGCTAGGGCGGACAACACGGGGTGGGCACCCGCATCAAAAGTCAGCATAAAGCGGGGTGGGCACCCGCTCCTCCGCAGCTCGGGGGAATCCCTACGCCGGGGATTCTCTCTTCCTCCTCATGCAGCGCAGCGCTGCAAAAGCCCACATGCTCTCCCTTGGGCAAAAAGTAATATCAAGCGTAGCGCTCACGAGGCGCTTGATGCAGCAAAGTCGCAGAAGTCTCTAGGAATCCAGGGGGGCCATGCTGGGCCCAGGGAGGCCGCCTTCCTGGCAGGTCCTCCTGGGCCCCAGCAGCAGCACGCCCCCGCAGGTTCTGGATCAGGCACTGAACAACTTCATGGGGTCACAGCCCCTCTATTTATACCACCAAATCCTTTGTCTAAAGTGCAGGGCATGGGGGAACCAGATGCAACTGGTTCAGGGGGATTTGGGAGCACTTTATTTACGAGGCGGCATCCTGCCTTTCAGGAAGAGGGGGTCTGCCATCAGACACACAGTGGGAGGGGGAGCCATCATTCACCTTGCCAGGCACAGCCCTGCTCAGATCAAAGGGTCACCCCTCCCCATACTCCAGCTGCAGATCTCTCTACTTAACCCAGGTCGGGTTCAGCCTGCCCTGTTCCTCCAAGACCAGACAGCCAATACACATCAGGCAGGCAGACACATAGCACACAGAAATGCCAACTTCTGAGAGTGGCATTTCTAAAATAACCACAATAAATCTGCGCACACCATTAGGCAGCATGTATTCACACAGTTTCATACATACCAGACTTCACCACACTGCTCCTCTCATAGCAGGAATTACCACTGACACACACTTAGCAGGGAATCCCCAATGCAATGCAAAGCAACAGTTAAAGTCTTACGCCTCGCGGTCTGGTGGTAAGGAAAGCGCACCTTTAGCTTTATGTCCCCGTGCTTACCAGATGACCGTATTGCGACCCACAAGATGCAGTCAGTCCAGTTGCTGTCGAGTTGGCTGCCCAAAACACTCTTACCTATCACAAGGGAGTCACGCTGGCACGCCGTGCTTGAACGCTCACTACTAGGCAAACCCATAGCGCTGTTGAACCCCGTGCCCCACAGTGCCGGCCCTGGTTGCCACCCGCGTTGCGGTCCAAGTAGCCCCAAAAGATGAACTTTTTAAATGAGTATGGCCAGATAAGGCGTTTTTACAGTTAGCTTCAGGTAATCCTCAAACCACTTCCTAGTCCTCGGCTTGGGCAACCAGCCACACTGTTAAATCGACAATTTCCCCGGATGCCCCTTCGCTGCGGCCCCACCCCGAACCCGGAGCCCCCCACAAAAACGCCAATCGATCTGGAAGACCGAGATGGTCGTGGGGATTGACCTGGCCAGACCTGCGAGACGGGGTGCCCTTGAGGACGACCGCGACTTCGCTGTCGGGACCCCAGCGCACGGCCCAACTACCCGAGAAATGTTCGCCGAGAAAAGCACAAGACCTCAACTGATTCCGAATACGCTGTGCCGCCAAGGAGCCAAGCAACAACAGCGATGTCCAGCCATCTCTGCTCTCTTTCACCACTACAATTTCCCCCCGGCAGCCCCCCAGCCCAAACCGAAATTGGGCACCACCGGCACTTCAATGCCCCGGCCGGTACAACCAGCAAAATCACCCACAGCCGGTATCCATTCCACCATCAGCCAGGACAACAGCACCCTACCTCTAAATAGGCACCCCCCACCCCCTCACACATGCAACAATGGGCAGGGCGGGGGGCCACGCTACCGCCTACCTACCAAGGCAGGAAAAACAATCTTAATTAACCGTTTGGACCACATCAAACATTTACACAGAAGGCTCCCTCGCTAAGGCATAGCGCCGTGACTCGACCCAACACAGGGCTGGCGCTAGGAGGTCCTTACTGACAAAACAGCAACCGGGAGCAGGGAGCATGCACAGTAACACAGATTAACTGTTTAAAGCCAAACACAATGTTTGCCTTCCTTGTTATTTTGACATATGCACTTGATACAAGTTTACAAAACAACTTTAAGTGTTTCAAACCAATTCGATTGGTAAACCCTCAGCTGCGCATGGCAGGGCGACCAGCTACATAATGCGCTAAGCTTCCATCCCTACGGCGGTTTGACGCTATACAGATGTGACTACAGGGCATAACCGTCTCCCCTTTCAGTGCTGGACATCTATTACCATTTAGTTAAAAAGTAAAGACATAAAAGGAGCGGGCAAAATAATCTGAATTAACCGTTTGGACCACAGAACCAAAGACGGGCCCATCCATGTTCGGGCCACAGCACCCGCACCCCGCTCCCCACCTCAGGGGCCGATGAGGTCACCCCTAAGTGCACTACCGAGGCGGAAGAGGTGAGTGCAACCCGCTCCGCCACATACCCACAACACCATGTATTGCATCCCCCAAGGACGCGCCTCCAGCCCCGCCCGAGGATCAAACCCTGGACCCCCGGTTCACACCCCTGCATAACCAAACACGCAACGGGACACAGCGCTTCCCGGTCCGCAGCACCCTCTGCCCCGACCAGGGAGGGGGACATAAAACCCGCTTGGATGTTAGCATGGACATTGGTACTACCCCTGCAATGCCTACAGGAAAGGTGGCTGCAGGACAATGAGCTAATAGACTACCGGAAGGTAGGCTAACCGCCCAACGGAGAGGAGCAGAGGCAGTAATACACAGAATATGGTGGAGCGTATATGTGGACTCAAGCGACGCTCCACCATGCGGGGGCCAAAACTATGGCTAGCTCACCTAACCCAGTGTGGACCGATGTTCCTCTGCTTGTTCTGCTGTGACGGCGCGTTCGGCCGCAAATGGTCCTTGCCCAGGCCCCGGCGCGGAGCCCGTGTGAACCTTCACTCCCTGTCAGACCGGGGGGTAACGCCACAGCGTGGCGCCCAGCATGTCCCATGCAGGGAAATGGGGAGTGCCGGTGACGGAGGCTCTAAATAGTAAAAGCCCACAGCTCCCCAGCCAGGGTGCCAGGCCGCAGCTCGTCAGCGGGTCGGCATTCCCAAGCCCGCACCCCCCCAGGGCAGCCTCGGGCACCAGTGCCACTTGTGACCCCCCGGGGGGGAGGAGGGGAGGGGCTGACATGGACGACTCACCGGCGACCTCCTCTGAGCTCCAGCAGCTCTGTCCCATGGTCAAGGCGCGCACGACGCGAGACAACAAGTCGAGACGGCGTTTCGGGCGCAAAGAGGGCGCCAGAAAGGCAGGGGGAGGTATAAGTACCCTCCCCTGACCCTCTAAGCGCCGGAAGTGATGCGTCTAGTGCGCCGTACAGAGGGACTCCTCCCCGAGTCCCACAACTAGAGGGGGTGATGGTTGTGCCTAATTGGCACTAAGGGGGCCGCCCTTTTAGGGTGGTGCACTGCGTGGGCCGCGGGCAGCCGCAGATTTTTAACTAACAGCGTTTTAAGCCACGCCCTTAACAGCGTCGGCCACGCCCCTTTGAGAGACCCCCAGTTTATTCATCCCACTTAATGCCCTGAGAGAAAAGATCTCAACGCATATATGGCTGTTCATTCAGGGTAATGCCTGAGGAGAACACTGGGCCCACACATCATTTAGTGTACATAAGTTCAGTTAAGATGCACAAAAATGTGATCTGCGGGCATAGCTCCCAGCTTCAGAATCATCAGGATCCGTTGAGCTTTAATGGCCACCAGTGGAACTTAGTACCAAGGAAAGTTGGAATTTCCGCTGAACTGCGTGCTGAATATTTAGATTTCGCCGATCAGCCTAAACTGCATATGCCAGCTGGTAATATGTCAGCATTCTTTCTAATTGATATTACAAAAAGAAAAACTATGGTTGATACAACTGTATTTTATCAGGACACTCTGTTGCGTACGCTCACATTCTGCAAGGAAGCTAACCCACTGAGGCATCCACATTTTTCTCTGGGGAGAGAACTTCATGCCCATCTTGCAATCGCTAAGTGTTCTGCCTAGCTTGATAAAAATGTACAATTTAATCTTCTTGCATGGCACAGATTCCATCATGAACTCTGCATGGTTCTAGTAAGAAAGTTTAATAGTGTGAAATGCAAATACACGTTTTACACAGTATGGCGGGGAGCTGGTGTGAACCATTTACGTCCTTGAGGGGACGTATTGTTGTGAAGGCCTGCTGTGCTGACAGTTAAATGATACACCGAAGCTATAAAAACTTGAATGAATTTTCTGGTCTGCATGGAAACCATTATCATCTTATTAAAAGTAATTTGTTTGTGTCTGCATTAAAGTCAGATCTGCTTTGATAAATTGCTTAACGTAGTAGTATGATCTTTTGTTCTGTCAAAAGCTAGAAAATATCATGTCTTGCATTTCTAGCAGGAAATAATTTTTAAAGGTTCAGAATATAGCTACAATATTATTGCTATTTGCACTTTCATTTAGCCTTGGAGTAAAACTCCAGCCAATCACCTAATGTAATGAAGTCTTATTTATATTGTGGGCGAGTGGAAGTGTGATTTTGGATTTTAAATGTTAGTATATCATCCCACACTATGCACGGACACACACACACACTCCTTCTTTCCCTTTCTCTTTCCCTCCCCTTTCTTTTTCTTTTGCTCGTTCTCTCTCTCTCCCTCTCTTTTTTTCTGTACTTTCTCTTTCTCTCTCAGCTGCCTGTGCTTCTAGTTCTCCCATATCCTCGTTTCTCTCTCTCACTATTTCTGCTTGTCTCTCTTTCTCTCTCTAACCACCTGCAGGCAGTGCTTTAAATGGGCCTGTACTCACCGGTACTAAGTACCGGCACTTCTAAATTTTTTGCTCTTGAGTACCGGTACTCATGAGATAGCAAGCCAAGCTCAGGGAAATTGGCATGCACAAAAAGAAGCGCAACCCAGCTGACAATGAGTCGGTCCGTTTTCCTGTAGCACTCTGATCGAGTGCTAATCTACCCCCCACAATGTGCTAATTGAGCGGCAGCCCAGTAGGCATTCATTCAGAGCAGGCAGGAAATTTGGGAGGGGCCCGACTCGCACTGTGATTACTGACACAGTGTCCACTCCGGTTCTGTGGAGTCACTAGCACTCTATCAGGGACATCTTAAGGATTTTGGAGGCCCTGGGCCATACGCATTTTTGGGGCGCCTGTTGGGAACAGTTTTGAATTCCTGACTCAATTTCAGCTCGTTCATGCACTCTTTGGCCAGATCACAAACAGACACATTCGCCCAAATTCTAAATGTCTTTACATCAAATATTCAGGGATAGTGCTGTGTGTTTTCAACATTGTAACACAGCAGTAGCTCACTAATTATGCTACAAATAATCTCTGTGACACCCTCCCATTTCTCATATGCGAGGTCCTGTTTTGACCTAAAAGAAAGTTTTTTGTATGGATGTTGCATGAAACAAACACAACATTTCTCTGCAAAATATCTGTAATAGTCTCTCACATATTGCCCACAATAAAAATAAATTAAAGGAAACATGGTATTTAAAATAAATTGTTTTAGAATTAGTACACGTCATAAGGGCAAGACTCTGCAGAACAGAGCTGGCTCTGTCTGGGGGCCCCCTGAAAGACTGGGGCCCTGGGCCATAGCCCACTTTACCCATGCCTTAAAACGTCTCTGCACTCTAGGTGTGTGATCAGGGCCTGCTAACGGGCATATCTCTTGACTCTAGGGAATTCGGAGAAGGCTTCCTTCTGGTATAGCAGAGTAGGGCAGCACTTGTTTGGAGCCAGACTGAGGAGGAAGGTAGTGATAGTGATGCTGTGCAGAGCCGGTGGGAATCAAGGTTTAGTAATGTGGCAGAGGCGAATGTAAGCGTTTCTAAAGCGCACGCAGTCCTGCCAAGTACCACACATCAGGCATTAGACTATCGCATTTCAGTGCAGTGATCCTCATCACCGCACTGAAATGCAAATTCACGAATTATAGCGCCTCCTCAGCTGTCAAACTGGAGCGCTGCTATAATGCACAATGCTGACTGAAAGCTGCAGTGGCAGCGCGCTGCTCCCATTAGGCTTGGGGGGATGGCTGAGCTGCTCACAGCTCTAGCTTCTACTCCGCTACAGTATAATAATAGGACACCTTACACCACGTGGCATTACATTCACTGACATCAAATGTACCCTTTTGTACGTATAAGGGAAATGGAATACTCAAAATATACCAGAAATGCTTTGGTATCATTATGCACATCTGCACATTAATTCAATCTCAATCACATTAAATGTGTGCCCCTGGCTGGGTCCCTTAGCATTGCAAATAGCTCCGCCTCCATAGCCCCGCCCCCAAGCCCCTCCCCCTAGTCCACATCTCAATTTGGTGAGTACCTGCACTTATTTTTTTCCATTTAA
Organism: Calotriton arnoldi; assembly: GCA_963921515.1. NCBI lineage: Eukaryota > Metazoa > Chordata > Amphibia > Caudata > Salamandridae > Calotriton > Calotriton arnoldi. Next base: position 3,098,386 of record CAWUFW010001075.1, read on the forward strand.
AGCACTGCCTGCAGGTGTAGTTTGTAGTTCTTTCCCGTTTGCCGGATCCCCTTTGTTTCTTCGTAGGAATCATATAGCTCTGTCCTCTCTCAGCGCTTGCCTGCTCCTACTCCCCACTGCGAGATTTAGCAACAAAATGATGAGACAAGATGTGAGGATACAAGGCCAAGAAAAAATATACGGAGACAGGACAGGTCAAACTAAGGGCGCTTGCATAAAAGCCGGTATTTATACAGAGCATAGTGCACACACCTGTATTCGGTACAAGTTGCAAACATGAAGCCCTCACTTCCGGCAATTAGGATAAGAGCCCTTTTTGCTTAGGGAAGACCACAGGAAATGGACCGGCCAGACCTATTCACTACAAGATTAGGAAAAGTAGTGCCTTTTTTCAGTACCCAGATCAGTTGACTGGGGGTGAGTGTTTGATTTGCTCAAGCGCTCCGTCCATCATCCCCTTTGGTATCGCTTTTTTCAGTACTGGCAAGAAAGAACTGTGCACCACACATGATGCTCCGGCCCTCGAATATGACCAGACCCACGGGGGAAAAGGCTACAAACAATTATAAAGCCCAGACTCCCATAAACAGCCACTCAAGGAGAGCTGCCAGGCAGGGCTGAAACAGTCCGAATCAATGTAGCTCTTAGGACAAAAGGGGCACTGAAATGCAATACAATTCTGTGGTAACACCATGAGTAACGTCTGAAATAATATTAAGCACATTATAGCTCATGCATATCCCTTTCGTGGCCAAACAGCATGATGGTCAGGAACCCACTACACTACAGCATGAACTATCTCTGGAATAACAGCATGAATGACTAAGCTCCTTAGCCTCTTCTGGATAGATTACATTGCAAGGCAGTTTTTAACATCAATATGAAGCAAATTGCAAGACAAACTGCATGACATACTTCTTACAGACTTCATGACAACTGTGTGATAAACAGCTTGACAAACTCTACATCCACTTGCATGACGAAGATTTTAATGTTGTGAACATCCCATGAATTAGCGTGCTCCCCCTCTGAGAAGCACCGCAGCGCCTCATCAGTGGTAGTAAGCACTGGCTGATACTGTGCCATACCATACCATTGGCAGCTCTTTGTCTCTGAGCCTTGGGGAGGTTTAGCACCATATGGCATGGCACAGGGGTCAACAGCTCCCTCTCCTGCCATCTGATTCTGCCAGTACCTAAGACGACGATGAGCCGTGAGGACTCATTGAAAGCCACAGAGCTGCCGGGAGATATGTCTCAAGGGGTGTGGACCCGCAGGCCAAGAGTTGTGAATGTCTGTGTGAGTGCGTGTGTGTTTGTGTATGGCTGCCTGGTGACCCTTGCATGTACTTGATACAAGTTTACAAAACTTTTCATGCCTCGTTTGCAAAACAAGAGGAATACAAAGAAGTGATGGGTGGAATGCTTGAATTGATCTCAGATACTGGTAACTACCACATCCTAGTCTACTGTTTTTTCCCCCAACAGGCCACCTCAGACAGAAAGCAGCCATATGCAAATGAGCCTCAGTCCTGCTACAATGAGAACAGCCCAGTCTGAACTCCCAGGACTGATTCCTTCAGACCAGGAACACAAGTAACCTCAGTCCGTTCTTGGCCTAGTTGGGCCTCAATAGTATGGTTCAGCTTGAGCGTTATGGCACGGTGAACCCGGGACCCATGTCTAGGCATACCCGTCGCACTTAGGGCATCATACGAGAAATACAAAACAGTGATGTGTGGAATGCTTGAATTAATCTCAGCCTCTGGTAATTACTCAAGACCATACCCCAGTCTATCATTCTTTGCCCACCATGCCACCTCAGACAGGCACCAGACATTTGCAAATCAGCCTTGATCCTGTTCCAATAGCAATGGTTGAGAGTGAATGGCCAGCCCTCGTTCCCTTTGGACACTTACACAAGCAATCCCAGCCTTTTTGGGGCTCGTCAGTTTGGTGTACCTTGCGTTCTATAGCACAGTGAGTAAGTGTGGGAATACTGGTCACACGGTGTTGCTTAGAGGAATGCAAAAAAGTGAGAATTGGAAAGTTTGAAATAATCTCAGCCACTGTTAATTACTTTGGGCTGCATCCCATTCTAAGGAACAGGACCAAGACTGATTTGCATATGGTGGTCTGTGTCTGGGGTGGGATAGTGAGCGAAAACGATGGTCTGCAGTTTGGCTCTGAATGATTGCCAGTGGCTGGGATTAATTCAAGCATTCTGTCCATAACTTTGTTGTTTTTGCAGTAGATACCCTGAGTGGGATGTGTATACCCAGATTGGGGTCCTATGCTCTCTGTGCCACAGGACTCTAATTATACCTCACTGACGAGATCTAAGTGGATCAAAACTGGTCTGGGGTTGCTTGTGTTCTGGTTAAGAGGGGACTTGTCTTGGCAGTTCAAGCTGGACTGTTCCGATAGGAGCAGGACTAAGACTGATTCGAATATAGCAAGTTTCTGTCTGGAGTGGCATAGTGGGTGAAAAACAATGGTCTGTAATGCAGCCTGAGCAATCCCCAGTGGCTGAGATTAATTCAAGCATTCTTTCCTTCTCTTTGTTGTTTTTGCATTTTGCAAAAACAGTGCGTAAGAGTGGTCTATTCTAGATTTAGTAGAGGCAATCTAGACAACATTGTGCCTGTGGTGGCATTAAACTGGTCTGAACTTGCCATATTACAGGTATGCTTGAGAACATTGGTTCTATACATGATACAATATTTTGGATGTCCCTGGCGAAATAGTGGCCCATCTTACCGTATTTCGAAAATTCTTGGTAACTTTCTGGCTACTCATTGCGTAATAATGGTGCATTTATGACGCGCTGTAAGCATTCCTTTTTTTCAACAACATTCTTTTTATTTGTATTGCAAGTAGAAACACAACATACAAAAACATTGCTGTCAGTATTGTGTCTTCACAAGTACAAGGAAATGGCAACGGAAAAGGGGAAGGAGCAAGTAAGAAAGAAGAGTAAATGCAGCATGTTTAGGATAGTGGAGACACCTACAGAGGTAGGGAAGTGAGGGAAGTTCAGGGATCTGTGACACGCTGGGTTGGCGCCGGGTCAGCGTTTCAGTTGCTGAACCCGATGCACAGCTGACTCTATAAAGACGCCAGATGGCGCGACCGCGCTCTGATCACTAGAGGGGTCTGACCTGCTTAGAACCGTGCTAAAAGGCTGCCGCCTCCCTCATTTATCGTGTACTGTAAATTGCTGTTTGCACTTATTTTAAACTTTTAAACTGTTATAAACTCGTATTTGTTTCCTGATTGTGGAGCTGTGTTCAATGCTCCGGGTGAAGTGAGGGAAGTTCAGGGATCTGTGACACGCTGGGTTGGCGCTGGGTCAGCGTTTCAGTTACTGAACCTGACGCACAGCTGACTCTATAAAGACGCCAGATGGCGCGACCGCGCAGCGGACGCGCGCAGCAGGCGCGCCCGTCTGCGCCCGTCTGCGCCCGTCCGCGCCCGACCATGACCAGGGGCCAGAACCCCTGCATCTGGGCTCCCAGAAAGACTCTCCTACTCCAGCTCGGTGCTAAAACAGCTAAATAAAAACCCAGTTTCCAGCTGTATGCATACCATCTCCTTGGAGGAGTGTCATGACAGGTGCCGATACTGTAATTTCAGACTGGTCCCATGGGTCCCGCCCGTGATCCCAATAGGACCCATTTATCAGCTTCTTATGCTTAATTGTAGATCCCTGCCCAAGCACACCGCCGAGATTTTCACGCTGCTAGAAGATCTTGGGCCGGAGGTTTTGTTTCTCACGGAGACATGGCTTAACCCCAGCTCAGAACCAGACACTGCCCAAGCACTCCCCCCTGGATATTTAATCCAAAGGAAGGACAGAATATCTGGAATGGGAGGTGGGATTGCCATAATCTATAAAGATCATATGATCTATAGACTACTAGAGTCCACTGTTAGACTGTGAGAATGTTCATTTTGCAATTGAATGTACCCCCTCGTTATCATTCTCGGGTATTGTCATCTACCGGCCACCGGGGTCAATGGGCCAATTTGGTAAATCCTTGATGGATACTGCTATGACCCTGGCTAGCACCGCGGCTAACTTTACCCTCCTGGGAGATTTCAATTTGCACTTCGATGATCCCTCAGCATCATCAGCGATCGAACTTACACAAGACCTGATGGCATGTCAACTCCACCAGAAGGTCTCCCAAGCAACTCATATCAAGGGTCACCTTCTGGACCCTATTTTCTCCAACTTGATGGACCTCAAAGCCAAAGCCCCCATCCCCATTCCATGGTCTGATCATTTTCTTATTTCCACAATATGGGCCCCATCAATTTCCTGACTGCATCCACGCCCAACTCGAGCACTGGTCTGACCTTGGTCCAAACTCCAGTTGGAAGAGTGGATCCAGGTCTTGGAAAATACCGAACCAAAACTGGAACTTAATCCTATTCCAAACTATCTGCAGTTCACACACTGGATCGAGGAATCACTGAACTCAGTGCTTCCAAAGAAATTAATATAAAAGAAAGCAGGTTGCAACAAGACTGCTTGGTTCTCCCCTGAGCTGCGGACGCTAAAACAAAAATGCAAACATCTAGAGAGGTTATGGATGAAAGACTTCTCTGTAGCAAAAAAACAGGATTATAGGATAGCCATCGGAAATTATAAGGCTGAAATAAAACGAGCCCAAGCCTCTTATTATGTAGAACAGATTTCCGAAGCAGCTAATTCCTCCAGAGAGACCTTTTTGATCTCAAAAAAACTTCTTAACGCCCCAGATCCTCCGGCGGCTCCGGATCCGTCAGGAGACCGCTGTAATGAACTGGCAGAATTCTTTGCCACTAAGGTTCACAATATCCTCAAGCACCTCCCACAAAAAGATAATGACGCCCCTGAGTGGATTGCCGCGGGCCATCTTGGAAATAAATACAATCTGGAGACCTTTACACCGTTGACCCAGGAGTCATTCCTAGCCACCTTAATTAAGGTTAAATCAGGGTCACCATTGGACCCTGCACCTCTTAACATTCTAAAATTGGCAGCGTCTACGGTAGCTCCTACTATGACCAGTCTGATCAATTCGTCCCTTTCATTAGGGATTGTCCCCCCCGAATGGAAGAAAGCAATGGTAAAAGCTCTGCCCAAAAAGCCTAACCTGGACCCGGCAGACTTGGGCAATTATCGTCCTATCTCGCTTCTCCCGGCAATGGGCAAAATTGCAGAGAAAATTGTCAACCATACTCTCTCCACATTTCTGGAATCCAACCACCTGCTTCACCCTTCACAAACGGGCTTTCGCCCTCGCCAAGGCACCGAGACCGCCTTACTGGCGGTTGTGGAGGAAGCAAGGAAGATTCTTGATTTGGGAGGCACAGCCGCCATAATACTCCTCGACCTAAGCGCGGCCTTCGACACGGTGAACCACCAGACTCTGGCTCACCGTCTCAAGAACTTAGGAGTGTCCGGCAAGGTCTATCATGGCTTCAATCTTTCCTGGAGGATAGGTGTTTCCAGGTGTTCTCAGGCGATGCCATGTCCAAACCTGCCCCACTCAAGTGCGGAGTCCCACAGGGCTCATCTTTGAGCCCAACCCTTTTTAATGTTTACATGCAGCCACTGGCGGAGACTGTTGCCCCCTTCAGAATCCATATAGTCACCTATGCTGACGACACCCAGCTGGTGGTGGCCTTGACTCAGACCAACCATACACCCCCGGATCTCCACCACTGCCTGGAGGAAGTCACTAAGTGGATGAGTCTTTCCCACTTAAAACTCAACGGTGACAAAACCGAGCTTATGTTACTGGGCAACCAGTTAAACTTCAAAGCCAACACCATGTGGCCAGCTTGTATGGGCTCAGCACCCATCCCGAAAACTGAGATAAAAAGTCTGGGTGTCTGGTTGGACCAAGATCTTTCATTCAAAGTTCAAGCAAGGAAAACCACTGCGCTTTGTTTTGGCTTGCTAAGAATGATTCACAAAGTTCTGCTGCTACTGCCTGATCAAGCCAAAATAATCCTGTTCCAAGCGTTCATTTTATCGAGAATAGATTATGGTAATGCCCTCTATCTCGGTGCCCCCAACCATGTCATCTCAAAACTACAGACCGTGCAGAATTCTGCTGCAAGACTGCTTACGGGAACTCAGAAACGTAGTTCTGCAAAACCGGCTTTACGCACGCTCCATTGGCTACCGGTGCAGGAAAGAATCAACTTTAAGGCCCTATGCGTTGCTCATAAGTCCCTAGGTGGAAATGGGCCTCCCATTATTAAATCTCTGATCCGTCCTTACAAAGCCAACAGAAGCCTCCGCTCCGATGAGATGTACCTTGCAGCAGTACTAAAGATCAGGAAGGCCAGAAGTGGAGGCCGACGGTTCTCGTATAATGCCTCCAAGCTGTGGAACAGCATGCCGCTGCAGCTTCGCAAACAACCTAACCACTTAGTTTTTCGTAAACAACTTAAAACCTGGCTCTTTCCATAGAAGGTAGGCTCTACTCTAGTGACCACACAGCGCTGGGATGCTTCCGGGTAGCCATGCGCTATACAAAAATCCTTCTATTCTATTCTATTCTATTCTATTCTATTCTATTAATATCGAATCCAGGCACCTCCATGCACATTGTTCTACACTAAGTTACTGGGCAGATGTAGAGCATTCTCACAGCTAGGTGGCACACTCAAGTCCTGTCCCCTGTGACCGTTGTTTTACCTTTTCTTAAGCCTCTAATGTGTTATTCAAGCTTGCTCTAACATAAACCAAAATTGTTCTGCCTTCCAATTTGAAATGACATTGCAATACACCACGTGATCCTTTGTCGTGTGATTTGTGGCCTCATTGTCTGCATTGCTAAGTTGGCTTAGGCCTGGCTGCCATGATGCCTTTTTGCGCACGTTACTTTGTGACTTTGTTTTTCCAGCCTTTGCTTGTGCCCGGCTATATTAGAACTGTCTGCCTTTCTGCCTTTCACCTTTTCTCCTGTTCCCTGTGGGTTTTGTCTGCACAACATGTACAAGGTCGAAAAACAACGTCCCTTGTTCTTGCTGATCTGGCCAGTCCCTCGCACTTAGACATAACACTAAGTACAGCTGCACTGGAGAAATTTGTGTGCTTTTAATATTGTGATCTCGCTGTTTGTGACACTTGGAGAAAAACCTTTCCAGGGAGAAGAGCTGTGCTTGTCTGATGATGTAAACCTTGCATCTAGATATTGAGGTATGAGGGTCCGCCTGACAACGCCCAGAGGTCTTCTATTTTTATAATAAACTAGTTAATAGCACGGGGAGGGTGGTAAGGCCATTTAGCCCTATATCCACTGCTTTATGACATGCTTTCCCGTTTGTATTCTATGGAATTGTAACTATGCTTTTTATTTTATCATTATGCATTATGCTGATAGTCCCGGCACGTGTACTGTATCTTAGAGCACAATAGTTGAAATAAACATTTTAAACTATACTGTGTCTCTTATTACGCACGTTGTGGACAAGTATGAGTGAGTTATGAAAGGGTGTTCTTGCTCCCGCGAGTCCTGAGAGAGACCGTGTTCTGGGTTGTCTAATCATTGGTAGCAGTGCTGCGAATGAGCCGCTAAAGCTAGTCGGATTGGAATTGTGGGTACTAAGGTGCATGGTTGGTTCACCACTATACTCCGAGGTCCTATTATCCTGTGCATAGCTCTGTATATGTGCAGAATCCCTACAACATGGCGCCACCAACGTAGTGGGCTTCTTATCTGCGAGACGCTTGAGTAGTGCTTTTGCTTGTCCACAACACCCTTCGCATATGCTTCCGGAAACGTGTGTGAGGGTGATACCTCCTATATTGACGTTTTTATAGGTTCTTTCAAGCTTGAAGTTATTAAAAGGTGTTTAAGTAAACCCTATATTGCGCTACCTCATATTAGGTTGTCGATCATTTCTGGTCTTAATGGCGGATATAAATCCGGGCTCATTTACTGGCTTATGGAGTGCCTGACGCGGGTGTCGCACTCATCTTTGTGGTGCAGGCTGACCCGGCTCACCACTTTGAGGTGTTTTACTCTTGGGTCACTTTTCCGGCGGTGGATGGAACGGACAATTTGTTTCATGAGTACGCTCTCACTGCCCTACCCAATGCTTATCGGCCTTATCAGGCTCTTGAAGTACCACTTACAGCATGGCAACACCGTATTTGGTTTAATGGCGCCCTCCCACATTCGGTCACCCCGGTTCGTTTAGGCCCCCTATCAATAGACGGGGCCACTTGGCCAGTCTTGGCAGGGTATACCCCACATCCGCGTTATTTGACGCTTGCGGTTGATGAACTGCGTGCATTGCATACGTCTTTGATACACGTTCACAGAGCTTTGGTACAGTATGTTACATGCAACGTCCAGGGAGCCCCTCCTGGAGTTGCGGCGCATCCAGCTGGACCGGGCGGTGTAACCATAAGTCCCGTCATGGATAATTCGGTGATGGGCAAGCGCCCCCAAAATAATGACGATTTGCCTTATTGGCTTCCAGAAAAATTTGACCAGCTGGAGGCAGTTTTTCCAAATACGTCTCCTGTGGAAAAACACAGGATTTTGATGATTAGTTTGCCGAAAGACTTAATTCCCGAGTTGGCAGAATGCAACAACTGGGGCAAGGTATTCGCAGCAGTATATGCGAAGTGTTTCGGCACTCCTTCCATGACAGTTCTCCCCTCTGTAATTAAACGAGTGCAGGATGAGCATGGCCCTGAAGCGGCTGTGGAATTGGGGATGAGACTGGTGGGAGTGTTCGCTGTAGTGGCTGATTTAATCCTTGCGAACAACAAGGGCGATGCAGTTAACTTTCAAGTAGCTAATGCTTTGGCTTTAGTCCCAGAACTTGACAAGCCACGCAAATTACCGAAAATTATTGCACAGGCTTATAAAACCATTGGCCGCAATAGTCTGGGCGTTAAGCCTTTTACTAAAACGCAAACTCAATCACAGCCACAACAAAAAACTCAATCTGAGAAGGATGAGAAGCCGTTCTTTACTAAAAAAAGAACTGGAGGTTGAAGAAACAGGGTAAGCAACAGAAAAAACCAGGGTCGCGTGGCGCATCCCCGGTTTCCGTATCTTCTGAACGCACTTATGATTTGCGCGACAGAGCGAGAATTAAATCTTCCGAGAGATTTCAAGTCCCTGATCCGCGTTCTCCTCGTTCTTCACAGGCACCATCAACCTCCCAGACTGGTGGAGGAGATCGCCAGGATAGAGGCAGGGGTCGTGAGGCTCCACAGGGACGAGACCAACCTCGACCACAAGTCCGAGGGAAACCCGAAGAATTTCCACGTTCTCGCCCACAGTTTCAGAAGAAGAAAGTTGCAGCTTTAACAGCGAGGTATGCCACAGACGGTGAGAACGAGACTCCTGAATTGGACGTGGGCAGTGACGCTCTTAGACAGCGCCGCGGAAGTTACCATAGTGCGGGGGGCACTACGTCCTCATGTGGAGGCGACAGCAACTGACATATTCATTACTGTCGAGACAGCTGACACCAGAGTGGCACCCCCTGACAGACTATTTAATATTGTCCTTCAAATTGAAGGTGACATTGAGCGTGTTATTAAAGGGATTTTCTGGGAGAATCTGACCTCTTCTTACGACATTTTGTTGGCAGAGGCGGATTGGCCGCCCCATTCATACTTGCTGCTCGTAGAGGGGAGGAGGTAATCCTTCCGAGCTTTTCTCGTCATGTCCCCAAGGACAAAGCGGAGGCTCTCGCAGCTGAATGGGCTGGGGCCCTGGCTCCGGCGTTATACCGTAATCACGTGGGCTGGGATGAAGACTCTCCCCCCCATGATATTCCTTTGCGGTCGCTGCCACAGCCACAACCCCAATATCCCATCCGGCGGGAAGCTAAAGGTCCCGTTTCCGACATTCTGACACAGTTAGAATATCAAGGAGTAATTGAAACATGCGTATCACCAATGAATAATCCCCTTTTTGCGGTTTCTAAACCCGATGGATCGTACCGCCTAGTATTGGATTACCGACATTTGAACTCTCATTGTCGGACCTTTGCGGTACAAAATACCCACAGTTCTGCGCTTGTAGACAGTCTTGTTCGTAAAAAATATAAAACGACACTTGACCTATCCAATGGATTTTACACGCACAACTTGTCCCCGCAGTGCAGCCAATGGAGCGCTTTCACTTCCGGTGGTAAACAAATTAAATTTTGGCGTTTGCCCATGGGCTATAAGAACAGCCCGGGTGTCTTCGCCGCTCGTGTTGTCTCCTTGTTGGACAGCATAGACCCAGATGCGTGTTCGTACGTCGACGATATCTATCTGACAGACGACGAATTATGGCCGCATCTTTCACGTGTGGACCGCATTATTCTTGAATTTGCAGTCTTAGGATACAAATTTAATTTTGCCAAATCTCACATTGCTGAATTTACCGTTTTGTTTTTGGGCTATGAGCTCAACAATGAAGGTAAGGGCTTAGCTCCCCATTTCTTGGAGAAGTGCGCACTTTTGCGCCCTCCAACCACCCTGAAGAAGCTTCAGTCATTACTGGGTTTTCTGAACTTCGGTCGTACTTACATTCCCGAATATGCCCAGCGTATCAAGCCTCTATATGCCTTGATACAGCCCAACTTTTCGAAGTCATGCTGGCTTCCTGAGCATTCTTCGATACTGCACTCTTTGCAGTCTGATCTACTTGAATCTAAATTCTTGTTGACTCGTGATAAACACACAAACCTGGTGATTAGAATTGTACCAGGGGCAGTGGGTTTTACGTACTTAACCTTTAACAAAGGTGACACAGTACCGATTGCATACAAGTCACATCTTTACACTTCAGCGGAGTTGCGCTTTTCCTCTGTGGAGAAAGTTTTGACTGCAGTGCAAATGGCGATTCTGAAAGAACGCGCACTGGCACAGGGAAAACGCATTTTGGTGGTAACACCATATCCTGCCCTTGAGGCAGTGACGAAGGCAAGTATCCCGAACTCTAAGGCTTTGCACCCCCGTTGGATACAATGGGCTACATCTCTGACGTCCCCGGATGTCACTTTTATCTTTGATTCCTCTCTTCAGACACAGGAGTTCTTACAGTATGAATTTATTCATCCTCCTCCTCTGTCTTTGCTACCACTTGAGGAGTACGAATGTATTATATATACCGATGGTTCGGCACAACCGGCCACGGGTTCCAAGCATGCTTATTCCGCAGCGTGTGCTATTGTTGCAGGTAATATGGTGAACGGAGAGTTCAAGTCGAATGTAGTGCACACACAGGCACTAGGAGACAGTACTGCACAATTGGCTGAGCTGCGTGCTTTGGTGCTCGCACTTGATTTCGCGAATCCAGACGTGACGACTCTTATTGTATGCGATTCTTACTACTGTGTTCAATGTTTCAATGACAACATATTCTTTTGGTCGCAAAACAACTATAGATTTGCAAAAGGCAGCACAATTAAGCATAAGTTGCTTTGGGTTCGAGTGGCAGATCTTAAACAACGTCTGCCTCTCACACAGGTGATTCACACCCTTGGCCACCAGCGTGTGGGCGCACACGCTGTCGGTAACGGTTTGGCAGGTGAAGCTGCCAAATCAGCAGTAGCCACGTGCTCAGTAGCAGCAGTTACAAGATCCATGACTAAAATAGATAATGATATTTTGGCAGCTATTGCTGCAACAAAGGAAGGTGCTAATTACCCACGGGGTTTCCCTTCCAAGTACTCTTATCAGTTAACTCCCGAACAGGTTCCTTACGTAAGAATTCCAGACGTTGGTGATCGGCTGATTCCCAACGCGGACCGCAGACCTTCCTTGATAACGGCCGCACACGAAGGCTTGGCTTTGGCCCATGCTGGCGTATCTGCGACTGTTTCCATCTTGCAGCAGCGTTACTGGTGGTGTGGTTTATATAAACAGACCCGTACTTATGTGCTTTCTTGTGACATTTGTCAGCAAATTAAGCCTTCCACGGTTACACGACCACCACAAACACAGCTCTGCATTTCTAACAGACCTTTTGGGTGTGTTTACCTGGATCACTGCGGTCCTTTTTCTTCTGACACTGCATATAAGTACATCTTAGTTGCAGTAGACTCGTGCACACGTTTCATCTGGGTTTGGCCACAACGGAGTGCTGACGCTCGAAATGTCATAAGGAATTTGCGAGTCTTTGTGGGAATTTTTGCCTGCGGCACCTTCCATTCCGACCAAGGTCCAGCGTTCGCCTCTAAGGCGTACAAGGACGCAATGGGGTCACTGGGGGTGCGGGTGCAATTTTCGTCTCCATATCGGCCTGAGGGCAATTCGATTGTTGAACGAATGAACCGTGACTTAAAGCAATCCTTGACAGCTAGAGTCTTAGGTACTGGCAGGAACTGGCTGGCCCACTTGTATAGCGTACAACGTGCACTTAATAATCTCCCTAGAAGATCTCTGGGTGGGCGAACCCCATACGAAATGCTCTTTGGCATCCAAATGTTTGTGCCCGACCTTGATGGTCTAGACATGGAGGCGCAATCCACAATCTTTGACGTAGATAATCATTCTACTATGTTGCAGGACTTACAAGAAGCCCGTGACAAACTTGCAAACAAACATTTACCTTCAGCCACAGACGCTGCGCTGCAGATTCCGATTGCTGGCTGGCTTCTGAAAGTTGGAGATCTGGTCCGAGAGAAGGTGGAGAACAAAAAAGAATTTGGCCCCTCTTATCGTGCACCGGTTCCAGTCCTTGGCTTGAAGGGTACTCGTACAGTCATCTTACCACCGCTTCCTAGTCGCAAAGACAACAGATATATCTCAGGGGACAATGTCAAGCTACAACATCTGGCCGATCCTGAATAGTGTAACACCAGCAGTCTCCTGTCCAGCCATTTCTAGGACTCATGTTTGTGGCCCTCCAGCCCACACGGTCACTGATGTTGCCATTGAGATGGTAGTTTTGCCTGATCGCCTGCTCGACTACCCGGATTCCCCCTGCAATGAGGAGACCGAGTATACATACCCCGCCAACGAGTCGGTGGCTCACCTACCAACAACGCCACTGAGCCCAACCCGTTATTCCTTTGATTCGGCTTCCACCTCATCACTTATCCCGTCCAGCTTCAGTGTTTTTATCTCCTGGTTCAGAGACAATTTTTTGATCCCACCATGGACATACATCTGGTTGGTACTATTCCTGATTTTTCTGTTCATGTCCATTGGCTTTGTGACAGTTTTTTTCTTACTCATCAATGGTCACTATTTACCAGAACGCTCTGCAGTGAACTGTGTCGCTGGAACTTTGGCTCCGCATTCTTCCTCTCACATCATGAAGCGTGACCACACATTCATGAACATTTCAGCTTTCCCAGTCGCTGATGGCATCGTATGGGATGCTGTAAATTTCCAAATTCATGGACCAACCGAGATTATAAATGTACCAAATGTCCTCCGTGTTTCAATGGGTGATGTCGTTAAAAGTAATATTCATTCTGACGATTGGGATGTGCATGCCGTTGAATCGTTATTTACTGATTTGAAATATTATGCTGATTTTAATGCTGAAGATCTGTATTTAAATTCTGCAAGTTATGCTGACTTATATTGTTACCAGCATTGGGGCAACCACTTTCTCCATAAACCAAGTACTCTTCGGGGTCCTTTTAATTATACCCAATGGGAACATTGTCCGACCCCTTTGCAAGGTAGCTCCCAAACTCTTAGAAGTAAATTCACTTACTTTACAGACTTTGATAGATCAAACCCAGGGTCCTATTATTTTAAATTGAACACGTCGTCCGCACAGAAGATCATGTTGACCCACACCAAATTGCTATATTCGGGTTCCTTTTTGAACGCATTAGCCGTGGGTGGTTATGAGCACTGGCAGGACACCATTGACTTAAAATCTATTTGGGGCACCAAAACATTGCGGATACGCGGCACGGAAGTCTTACTCCGTGCTTGCCTAATCCCGGCCCAAATTTTATTTTTATCATACAATCTATCAAACAACGTGTTGGGGTTTGGCTTCTTCTAAACAATTAAATGCACCATCCATTCCCGTATTGTCTTCTACTCCCCACGAGAGCTTGCATTTCAATATTTCCCTTGCCACTTTGCAAGCTTTGTTTCAAAACAATTCGTTTAACGTCTCTATGTTTGTTCAGTCACCCTGGTTGGCTTGGCCCATAGCATCAAATGCCTGCCAACTGCGTTTTCATGACTCAGCTCCTGGTTACAAACAGGATAGACCGGATCCGAGGTTTTCTGACTCTCGTACTGTTACAACATATTCTGTTGGTAAATTGTGTAAACAGTGGTTGCAGCACTCTTCCTTAGATTCTGTTAAACAACATTTATCCCTCCTATCAGGCAACATTGATCTGTCCGATTTTATTCTGGGGCCTCGTGGTCCTCGACCTAAGAGATTCATTTATGAAACTTACAATGAATTCTGGAAGCTTTCGCAAATTGAAGCTGCTTCCCGTCTTCGGGAAATCGATCAAGCAAATTTAGAAAAAGTGCTTGCTGTTGTTGACAATAGTATTAATACCCTGTCTTCCCGCATTTACACATTAGAGAATATTATTTCCTCTGTTGTTGACATTGTACAAGATGATGTATCTGTGTTATATCATGGTCAAAATCAATTGCGTTCAGTGATTCAGTTTGCATGGACATTGCAGACACTTAAAATGGGTAAAGTTCCTTGGCATTTTTTGAACACCTCTGCTTTATTCTTGCCGTTTAATTTAACTGAAAAACAGCAATTCATGTATATGAAAGATGCAACATACACTCTCTTGCATATCGAAAAGATAGAGCCATTACCATTCTCTGTGGCGGAGTTGGACTCTGCAGTGTGGCTAGTTCACGGGGTTATCGCTTTGCCTTTTTCTTTATTTGATTGCAGTTCATGCATGAAACATTATCCTGTTGGCCGTTTCCAGCCTTTAGGCAGTGCCTTCCTGCATGAACTTTGGTCCCTGCCTTTCATGTATAGATGCCTTAGGGACGGAAAAGAAGTTTTTCTCACAGGAGAGTCATGCGATTCTACTGTGGGTCATTCCCTGATTTGTAAAAACATTAAATTGCACGGGGCTTGTAATGTTTCGGCTCCTAATCTTGCTTGTGTTTTAAAGGGCATTCCTGCTCCTGCTATATCACCTACTTTCACTGTGCTTGCAAATGGTAGCTATCTCCTTCTGAATTATCAGGACTGCTGTGGAATGCTGGCCGGCATCCCCTATATTGTAACTGTTTCTCACCGGGTTGTGTGCTGCAAAAATGTGCTTTTTCCTCCCCCGCACGACATAATAGATAGTTCCATTTGGCCTTCCATTCCGACTTTGAAGGCAGACTTCAATAAATTGAGCAGAATAAAGGCGCTATTATTGAACCAGGAGGTTATGCTCACATCCGCACGGGAGACGTTCATCCTCCAGGTGGCTAGTACCCACAGTGAGATACAGGCCCTTTTGAACACAAACCTTCCACAACATTTCGGTGAGCTGATTCACCGTGTTTTCAATGCATCCCGCACCGAAGGTCTTGTACACTTTTTTAAAGTTGTGGGCTCTGGCCTTGTTACCTCCTTTCAAACTATTTTTGGTGTAATACCAGCTTTTATTCATTCTATTTTTCCAGCGTCTTCGGCGGCTTTCCGTTGATCCTCGCTTTAGCGGCTGGTATATTGCTTTTGGTCTGTTTGCTACTCAATGGCTGCACTTCCTGGGGGCCTCCTCGACCAAGGTCGACTCCGGATGCTCCGTGAACGCATGCTCATCGGCTTCGGCATCCTGCCATTGGCGACCCTCAGTGTGTCCTATAGACTTTCTTTTCGCTTTGTGTATTTCACTTGCGTGCAACCTGTGATGTCTTGCATCCGATGTCCTTTCTCTTGGTCCTTGGATTATTGCCTCTCCAATACGTCTCTGTCTGACCCGGATTTTGGCCGGTTGATGGGTCCCTTAGAGGCCCATGAACGGGACTGTTCCGGCAATGGCTTGATGGTGCGTGCGGCTGCACTTGGAATTTTGGCGCAATGGGATGTCTGGGCGGCTGCTCAGTCTCTCCTACAACGAAGTTATGTTGAGTATCACGCAAGTTGTCCCGCAATGCTGATCGCTGCTCCCTCTTGCGAGGAACATGCATGCAGTTTCGATTTGTTGAACTGGATGGTGTCTCTTTTTTCAGACGATTCCAACGATCTCCTCTTGGAAGGTGTGGCGCTTTTTTGCACTTACACTTTATTGGATTAGGGGGCCTCCGCTTTCAGCGTCCTGCATCTCTGAATTTTTTTTTGTGCCCTTTCTGGACTTTTTTCATCCTGAATTTTTGTTCCATTCACTGTCCTTCATTGGGCACTATTCCAGAATAGACGTTTCCATTCTGCTCCATCTATTTGAACTCTGTCTTCGTCCTATGTCTTCGCCTATGGACTGACATGGGGAGGGTGTCGTGTGGTTTGTGGCCTCATTGTCTGCATTGCTAAGTTGGCTTAGGCCTGGCTGCCATGATGCCTTTTTGCGCACGTTACTTTGTGACTTTGTTTTTCCAGCCTTTGCTTGTGCCCGGCTATATTAGAACTGTCTGCCTTTCACCTTTTCTCCTGTTCCCTGTGGGTTTCGTCTGCACAACATGTACAAGGTCGAAAAAAAACATCCCTTGTTTTTGCTGATCTGGCCAGTCCTTCGCACCTAGACATAACACTAAGTACAGCTGCACTGGAGAAATTCGTGTGCTTTTAATATTGTGATCTCGCTGTTTGTGACACTTGGAGAAAAACCTTTCCAGGGAGAAGAGCTGTGCTTGTCTGATGATGTAAACCTTGCATCTAGATATTGAGGTATGAGGGTCCGCCTGACAACGCCCAGAGGTCTTCTATTTTTATAATAAACTAGTTAATAGCACGGGGAGGGTGGTAAGGCCATTTAGCCCTATATCCACTGCTTTATGACATGCTTTCCCTGTTTGTATTCTATGGAATTGTAACTATGCTTTTTATTTTATCATTATGCATTATGCTGATAGTACTGGCACGTGTACTGTATCTTAGAGCACGATAGTTGAAATAAACATTTTAAACTATACTGTGTCTCTTATTACGCACGTTGTGGACAAGTATGAGTGAGTTATGAAAGGGTGTTCTTGCTCCCGCGAGTCCTGAGAGAGACCGTGTTCTGGGTTGTCTAATCATTGGTAGCAGTGCTGCGAATGAGACGCTAAAGCTAGTCGGATTGGGATTGTGGGTACCAAGATGCATGGTTGGTTCACCACTATACTCCGAGGTCCTATTATCCTGTGCATAGCTCTGTATATGTGCAGAATCCCTACAACACCTTGTCGTCTTTGTTGTTGCTTTTTTACTCTAATAAAGGATTGTGAGCTTTACATGGAAAGATTGGAACTTTCCCAGTCTTCGGGCTATGATGTACCTAGCCCAGGACAACCCAGCTCCTGACCACTTTGTATACAATGTTACAACTCACGTCACCTGAATAGACTCTGAGAACTTCTGAATCCAATGTAATAGTATTATGAGAGAATACTCAAATGTATTTTATAGTCAAATGTTTCTTGTTTTGTTATGTTCTGTATTAGATATAATGCATTCTCTCCCTAGTTGCGATGATACCAGCTGCTCAGCCTTTGTGTGTGATGTTACAGAATGTTTAAGTATGCCTGAAGGATCAGTTAAAGAGAGCAGGCTGAGCAGCAGGAGGCTGCTCCTGGTGGGGCATTGATATGGTATTTACAAGACAAAAGAGATTGAAAATGTGAGAATAAGTGAATGTAACTATCAAGCACAGCAAGAGACACTGAAAATGTAAAGACAGTGCAAACTACTGGGCGTGGGTTACACTGGGGAAGAGTTGGAAAGGTGAACGAAAGTACTTACAGAGGAGTTTAATATAATCTGAACAGGAAACCACAGGCATAATATACAGGACGGATAACACGAACATAGCAGCAGTGAAGGATGGATTGTATAAGAAACTCTGAAGGCCCCAAACACATATTTCCATATGTTAGAGGCTGAGGTGAAACTAAAGTATCCCACATATGGTCCTCCGCAGATAGAGACAGGAAGAAAGGCAAGCTTGTAGAGGTTTCCAGACAGAGGAAGAAAAAGGATGGATCTGTGCATGATCCACAAACTTGTCAATAAGAGGGAGAAATTGGCTTGATCAATAGAAGGATGTAAAAGGAAAAGGGAGAATGTTAAGAATCAGGCCCAAAGCATTTTTGACATCCTTCACTGCTGCTATGTTCGTGTTATCCCATCCTCGTCACAATTATTGTAATCAAGGAATGATCCTCCGTAGGCAGGTCATGTAGGTTTATATGATATCCCACCAGGAGGTTGCTCCTGGTGGGGCATTGATATGGCATTTACAAGACATCCGTAACCTGTAACTAAGACTATTATCTCCTAATATATTTCATCATATAAGCCTACGTGACCTGCCTACGGAGGATCATTCCTTGATTACAACAATTGTATTGTATTGTAATTGCATTTATATAGCGCTTACTACCCCTGACGAGGCGTCGAAGCGCTTTTTCGGCGAGTAGCACGCTACTCCGGGACCCATAGAGGATTAGTGTTGAATTAGTATAGTGAAATATGAAAGTAATTTTAAGTGGTGGATAGGTTAGTCAGTTATTTGGATTCGGAAGGATAGCAGAAGGATAGAAGAGGAAAAAAGGTTTGTATTTATATAGCGCTTGTTACCCCTGATTGGGTGTTGAAGCGCTTTTTTTGGGCGAGTAGCACGCTACTCCGGAAACCCATAAAGTGTTAGTGGTGAATTAGTATGGTGAAATATGAAAGTAATTTGAGCGGTGGATATTAGTCATTTATTTGGAGTGAGAAGGATAGCGGAGGGATAGATGGGGAAGAAAGGTTTGCATTCATATAGCACCTGTTACCCCTGATGGGTGTTGAAGCGCTTTTCTGGCGAGTAGCACGCTACTCCGGAACCCATAAAGGATTAGTGTTGAAAATTAGTATAGTGAAATATGAAGTAATTTGAGTGGTGGATATGTTATTCAGTTATTTGGATAGAGAAGGGTAGGCGGCGGGATAGAAGAGGGAGAGAGGTTTGTATTTATATAGCTCTTGCTACCCCTGATTGGGTTTTGAAGCGCTTTTTTGGCGAGTAGCACACTACTCTGGAACCCATAAGGATTAGTGTTGAATTAGTATGGTGAAACATGAAAGTAATTTGAGTGGTGGATATGTTAGTCAGTTATTTGGATTGAGAAGGGTTGGGGAGGGGGAGAAAAGGGGAAAAGGTTTGCATTTATATAGCGCTTGTAACCCTGATGGGGTGTTGAAACGCTTTATTGGCGAGTAGCACACTACTCTGGAACCCATAAAGGATTAGTGGTGAATTAGTATAGTGGAATATGGAATTTGAGAAGTGAACATGTTAGTCTGTTATTTTGATTGAAAAGGATAGTGGAGGGATAGAAGAGTGAAGGATTTGGATATTTTTTTGGGGTTTTTTTTTGGGAGGTCATAGCAGTAGGAGGAGGCTTTTGGATGAGTAAAAAGGGGAAGAGTCAGAGGGAAGAGTTTAGAAAGGTTTGTTTTGGGGGATCGGTATAGTAAAAGAGGTGTCAGATGATGCAAGGAGGGGTAGAGTAGGGGAGAGTCTAGAAAGGGTTATTTTGGGGGTCATAGTAGTGGTATGGGGTTTGGGATAAATGAGAGAGTGGATGTAGAGGATATATTGATAGATGTATAGGGTGAGAAATAGAGTAGTGCATTGGAAAGAGTGGTAGAAAGAAGTTTGAGATGAGTCAGAAAGTTGGGCTAGAAGATATATTGAGAGAAGTCTAGGCTGAGAAATAGGGTAGTGCATTGGAAATGCTAAATAAGAAGAAAGTGATAAATATATAGATCCATAAGTACATTGAAAGTATATAGATGCATAAAGGAGGTAAGAATATGTAGATTAAAGATATTGATAGAGGTACACGCTGAGAAATAAGGTAGTGCATTGGATATGCTTTTTCAGGAGAAAAGTAACAAACACACAGATCCAAGTACATGGAAGGTACATAGATGCACAATGGAAGCAAGTACATGTAGAGCAAAGATGCACCAGATAAACTCCGGTTTTCAAGTGTTATTGTACTTTAATTTTTTTTTTTTTTTTTTTACAACATAATTATTCTACATGTTTATCCAAAGAAATACACAACGATAGGTACATATCTATAGTGAAAATAAATGCTTATATACAGAGGGATATGCTGTAAATTTCTGTTTGCGTATGGTGCTTATGTGGGGAGGAGCCAATTCTTGAGTAGTTTTCTGAAGATAAGGTGGCTGTCGGTGGATCTTATGTTGGGGGGTAAAGAGTTCCATAGTTTGGCTGCTTGAACAGAGAAGGATGTGCCACCCATGTTTTTTTTCTTGTATCTTGGGATTTTGAGGCGAGGTACCCCTTTAGAGCGAGGTTCCTTTGTTGAATGTGTTTGGTGATTTTATTCCTGATAAAGAGCAGTCCCATTCCATGTATTGCTTTGTGGGTGATACAAAGCAGCTTGAACGTGGATCTTCTGGCAACCGGTAACCAATGCAGGGCTTTCAAGGCAGGTGAGATGTGGTCTCGCGGTTTGATATGCAAGAGTAGTCTGGCAGCCGAGTTCTGAATCCGTTGTAGTCTTTTCATGGTTGTTAAAGGTGATCCGTGGTAGAGGCTATTGGTGTAATCGAGTTTGGACAGAACAAGGGAGATGGTAGCTTGGACCTTGTGTGGAAATCCCAAATGAGGGAAAATTCGTTGCAGTGTTTTTATAGTGACAAAGCTTGATCTTGCTAGTTTGTCCACTTGGGCATTCATTGATAGCTTGGAGTCCATGGTCATTCCGAGGTTTCTTACTTCCTTCGATATTTTAGGCGGTGATCCCAGTTCATCAGGCCAGGCGGCAAGCGGATCATAGTGTTTCCAATCGCCCCACATGAGTATTTCCGTTTTGGAAGCATTCAATTTGAGATGGCTCCAAGTCATCCACTGATCCACGGCTCTGAGACAACTGAAAATTGGGGATTTTCCAATGTCTTTGGGGCATTCCAGTTGAAGGAGTATTTTGCGTGTCATCTGCATAGTTATAGCATGTGAGGTGAAATTGAATGATCAGTACCGGTAATGATTTCATGTAGATGTTGAAAAGCATGGGCGAGATGATAGAGCCTTGAGGGACCCCTGCTTTTGTAGAGTATGGTTTGGACGAGGAAGGTGGGGTATGGATAACATTAGTTCTGTTTCGAAGGTAGGACGCGATCCAGTCTAGAGCAGTTCCCTCTATGCCGGCTTCATAGAGTCTTTGTTTCAGAGTGTCATGGTCAACCGTGTTAAAGGCAGCCGAGAGGTCCAAGAGGAGTAGCACAGCAACCCCGTTGCAGTCTACTGTATTCTTCAGGTCATCCCAGACTGCAAGGAAGGCAGATTCAGTGCCTCTTCCCGGACGGAATCCTGTTTGGAAGTCTAAAAGTATGTCATTCTCTTCAATGAATTGTGACATCTGGGCGAACGCTGCTCTTTCTATCAGTTTGCCCAGGAAAGGCCCATTTGTAATGGGTCTGTAGTTGTCAGGGTTCAGCGGGTTCAAGTTTGTTTTTTTCAGTAAAGGGCGTATGTGTGACTTTTTGAGTTCTTCTGGAAATATTCCGGTAGTTATGGAATCGTTGATGATTCTTCTTACTGGAGTAGCAGCAGAGGTTGTTAAAAGAATTGTCTTGAAAGTTTGTGGTGGACACGAGTCAGAAGAGCTGCCGGCAGGCCTGCCTGCTTTGACCAGGTCCATAAATTCATCATGTGAGATGTGTTGGAAGGAACAGAGAGGCTGGGTTAGAGTATTCTTGGATTGTTGTTTTGTACAAGGGTTAGTGCTGGTGCATTGTTTCTGTTTTAAGTATGAGTCCAATGTGTCTGCTTTGTCCGTGTAATGATTTGCCAGTTTGTCTGTGAAATCTTGAGTAACAGGATGAGTTCCTTCTAGGCAATTTGGTTTGCGAAATTCATTGAGTATTGGGGGCGTGGCCAAGCCGCGGACAGGAATGGCCGCCTGACGTTGAAGCTCCGCCAGCCGACCAACGTCAGCAGCGATTAATCCCACATTCCACGCAGCGATCCGGGTGATATTGATGCCGATATTCCCCAGGAGTGGTGCCGCATAGTCGCAGATGCCCCCGGGATGGCGCGGAGCCTGAGGGAGTGTGCTGTGGAGAAAATGGCGGCTTGTGGGATCGCCGGGCCAGGACGCGGCAGCTGAGGGCCGTAACTGGCACAACTTGGGGCCCTGCATTGCCGGTGAGTGTCCCGGGTGCCGATAGTCAGCTGGACGCCGACATAGGGATGGAGCTGGCCCGACTCGCACTCCGATTTGAGGCCGCGCTGCCGCCTAACCCCTGTGGCCCAGATTCGCGCTTGGGGGGCGGCGGCAGAGAACGTGACGGCGGCTCAAATATAGCTGATGGGGAAGAGCCTGAGACCACCTGTTGCCCCGGTGCCCGGTACGCCTCCCGCGCAGCCCCTTGTAATTAGTGGCCCGGCTATAGATGTTCAGCACTGCACAGTACGCTTAAACTGGTGTTCGGTCCTCACGCCTTGAACAGTAGAGTTGCACTGCCACTGCCATACATCCACACGGCGTGATTCGTCTGCGTGGGGCGGTCTCCGGCCCCGGTGTGCGCTTGGTCCCGGGTCCACAGCGTTCTTGAGTCAGCAGATCCTGATCCCTGGGTGATATCACCTACACTTCCAGCCATAGATACATTGGACGCACTACCTATTGCTCTCCAGTCCCTTTGCCTTTGACGCACGGACATATTGCGGTTCCATACTGAGGGCCCAGCGCTGCGGCTGGTTGGCTTGGGGTGCTGCGGGTGCTGCTCCTACGAATGGAATGAGTCGTGGACCCGGTGTGGTTGTGACGACTGGGCTGAGTGCTTCTGCCGGGTCCTGGGTGGTGCTTCTTACGGCATTCATTGGGCGTCTTTGGCCAGCCGCCTGAACCCCATACATTTTCCAGAGGCATGGGCCGGAAGGACCCGAAACAAAGAACACTCCCGTTTGAAAAGATGGTGGAGCGAAGCACGGAAGAAGGTCCAGACATGGCGGAGCGTGGCTCTGACCCTGATCTTGGCGCGGCCGGCGCGGCCTCCGCGGCGCCTCCAGCGGAGTGGCTCCAGGAGATGAGAGCTGGCTTTCAGGCATTAGACGGCCATTTCGACTCACTGGCTAAAACTCTAGAGTCGATGGGCACTAAGATTCAGGCACATGATAGGCGTCTAGACGTGGCGGAGGCACGGATATCTGACATAGAAGATGGGACTGCGCAATCGACCAAGAGACTAGACAGAATGGAACGCTTACTGAAAGACGTCGCCATAAAGAATGAGTACCTTGAAGCGCACAGTCGGCGCAATAATGTCTGTATCCTTGGGGTTCCGGAATCCACCGCCACGGGTCGACTGGACGCCTTCGTAGAAACACTGCTGTCGGATCTGTTCGGGAGAGACTCCTTCACGCCTGGGTTTGTGGTGGAGCGGGCCCATCGTACTTTGGGTCCGAGACCTAACCCAGGCCTGCCCCCTCGTCCGCTTATTGCACGCATCATGAACTTCCGGGATACTGCCCTTCGATTGGCGAGAGAGCGCGGTGATACCACCTGGCAAGATTCTAAAATCGCTCTTTATCCAGACTTCACTGTTATGGTGCAAGAAGCCAGGCGCAGGTTCACCAGTGTGAAAGCCACGTAATCTTGGCCTCAAATACGGCATGCTGTATCCCGCACGGCTGAGGGTTGAAGTGGGGGGCCGAACACGCTTTTTTGAGAATCCTACCGAGGTCCAGGAATTCTGTCGCACCTATAAACGTAACAATGACCAGTTGCAAGACGACAGGGGCGGCCCATCCCCTCCACACAGTGGCTCCGTTGCAGGCTTAGAACTCTTCTCTGGCTCCGGTGTTGGGTGACGTCGATATACTGCTATTCTTTATTGCTCTTAGATTGAGTTGGGATTATATTATGTCGCAGTTCAAGATGACCTTCATAGTTGGTTGACTGACGGGGCGTTGCCGCCCCCCTTGGTAGACACCCTGGGTTTATCATTGTTGGTTCTGATGTACCTTTTTGACATAGCGCTGTTCCATTGTACAACAATTTGGTACTTTGTCTTTTGGTTGCAGGTTGGGGTATGCCTTACCTTTATTGATGTAGGGTTGGGTGGTGGGAGAGGGACGTGGGAGGGGTACAATGTCTTCATTATTGATTATCGTTATTGTTGCTTTTTGTTTTGGTCTATGGTTCTATTATTGAATGTGATCGCGTTAGATTCCTTAAAGTTCACTGATGGCACAGCCAGGTTTGGTTAAAGGTCCTTCCAATTTTCCTATGCTGTCCTGGAATGTCCGTGGCTTAAATAACAATCGTAAAAGACGGCAGGTGGTGTATTATCTGGTTAGACATAATATAGACATTGCCTTCCTACAAGAAACACATTTACCGGTTTCAGACACTGCGCGTTTTGCTTCAAGCTGGGGGGCACACAGATACTTTGCTAATTGTAGTAATTATGCAAGAGGAACCGCAATTCTTATACACAAGAGGATCCCCTTTAGCTGTCGGCTGGTTATCAATGACAGGGAGGGCAGGTATACTATTATCACGGGGTCCCTGATGGGACATAAGGTCATATTGGTATGCGTTTATGCGCCTAACACTGATTCCCCAGAATTTTTCCATATACTGCACGCACAACTCTCCAAGCTAGAGCCTAGTCTGATTATTATGGATGGGGATCTCAACCTCCTGCTTAATCGAGACTTGGACAGTACTGCAACCTCTCCAGATACGAAGCCGCGAGCGCGACGTGCCCTGTTAGACCTATGTGACCGGTTTTCATTGATAGACATATGGCGTAGGCGTAATCCGACTCTCACAAATCACACACATTATTCAGGCCAACACGACACATGGACCAGGATTGATCTCTGGCTCCTCTCCCCCGATGTATCCTCTTGGTATCAGATGTTGCTTACATTACCTAGAACATATTCTGATCATTCACCGATCCAACTCTGTCTTCGGGTCCCGAGGCCGGAGGGGTACGAGAGGCAGTGACGCTTCCCTGGTCGGGCCCTCCTCGACGACCTTTTTTGTCACGAGATCAGAGAGGCCATAGAGGATTATTTCACTATTAACACGGGGTCGGTGGATACCTGGGCAATGCTGTGGGAGGGATTCAAAGCCTACATACGCGGCGTCTGCATCTCCAAACATGCGGGCGTGCTCAAATCTCTACGCACAACGTTGGCCAAGCTGGAGGGTGACCTAGCAGCTCTGGACAACGAATCTCAACATGCCCCAGCAACTATTTCACAGGGACGGAGATTGTCCCTCCTTTCAGAATACAGAGAGGCAGCGGATCGCGAGATCCTCTATTTAGGCAAATATCAAGCCGCCCGTCGTTACGGAGAGGGAGACCGCCCAGGTAGCACATTAGCGCAAACTCTTAGGCCGCCCTATAGCAAGGCCTGCATTACCGAGATTCACTCCGCGAACGGGACCCTACCTACATCCCCTTCTGATATTCGGGATGAATTCCGGTCATATTACACCAAGTTATACACGTCTAGGCTGGGCTGCGACCCTACAGCACAGGAGGGAAAAAGATATGCAAAACTTTATGGCTGAACCCATTACTGAGGCCGAGGTTTGGGGCGCAATTAAAGTACTGCGCGGCTCCTCCGCCCCTGGCCTAGACGGCTTTACTGGGGAATTTTATAAAGCCTTTTCAGACCTCCTGGCACCGAAGCTGATTGAAGTATATGCTGAGGCCCTGGAGAGACAGGTCCTGCCGCCTACATTAAGTGAAGCAGTTATCATTCTCCTTCCTAAGCCCGGTAAAGACCCATCACTCTGCGGATCCTACAGACCACTGTCGCTATTGAATGTTGATTACAAGATCCTCGCAAAAATGTTCGCCAATAGACTTTCGCAATTAATGGAATTCATCATCTCCCCAGCGCAGTCAGGTTTCGTTCCCCACTGTTCGACCTCCTTAAATTTGCAAACCCTGATTGCGGTGATCCATAGAATAAGCCCTGAGGTTCCGGCAGCGGCAATTTTGCTAGATACCGAAAAAGCCTTTGATACACTGGAGTCTTTATGTCCATCATGCGTCGCATGGGCATGCCCGCTGGATTTATAGCCACAGTGGGCCTACTATATAGTCGACCAATGGCCAGACTTCGCATAAACGGAACTCTCTCCGACTCCTTTTCATTGACACGTGGCACACAACAGGGCTGTCCTTTATCGCCTCTGCTGTTCATTCTCGCCATGGACCCCCTCATACGGCACTTCCAAGAAAGACATCTGCACAGGGGATTGCAGTTTAAAACGGGCCCCCTTTTGGTTTCTTTATATGCCGACGACACTATCCTCTATGTTCGGGAGCCGCACTTGAACATAGATCCGCTCCTCAGGGAGATTATTCGCTTTGGACAGCATTCTGGATTAGGCATTAATTGGCACAAATCCATTATTTTTCCTCTGACCACCAGTACATCATCGTGGGATTGTGAGTTCCCTTTGGAATGGTGCTCAGACTCAGTCAAATATCTGGGTGTCCATATACACCTTGACCCGGCCCAGATTATCCGACTAAATTATGGACAAGCAATAGCAAAATTAGAGACTCAGGTGGATCGATGGCTACGGCTCCCTCTGTCCATGGCGGGTAGAATTGCCGTAATTAAAATGATGATACTCCCCAAATTTCTGTATTTTTTTTGCAACATTCCCATTCCCCTCACGCACAGTTTCTTTTCCTCATTATGATCCCATCTGATTCGCTTGGTCTGGGGCGGTAAACAGCCACGTGTTAGATGGAGGATACTCACTTTACCATACGATAGGTGTGGCTTTGGGGTTCCGGATTTTTATTTATATTATTTAGTGGCACAGTGTAGTTTTGCCTTCGCTTGGTACCACCCGGACGCCAGGATTCCGTTTCTGCGCCCAGAGGCAGACTTGGTCCTCCCTGAGCGACTGGCTGCCGTCTTGCCCAGAGGCGAACCTAGAGACCCAGTAGATATTCAAACAGTCTTGACCACTAGTTGGGCATGGAACAGGCTCCATCGTTACGCAGGTTCGTCAGTTTTATATTCGTCAGCTCTCCCGCTTCCCAATGCTCGATGGCTCCCTATTTCAGGGGAGAAACTTGTGCAACACACGTTGACTAAGTTTAATATTTTAAAAATAGGCGACCTCTATCCGAATGGCCACATCTTTTCGGCCACTGAGGAAGCCCGCTTCCAAGAGGCCACGTTCATGGATCAATTCGTGCTCAAACGACTGTACTCTGCATTACGAGCTACGCTTACTGATTTTCCATTAGAACCTGACTCATTCGCCCCTCTGTCCCTCATTATTGAGAGCGATAGTGGAGTGCACATTGTATCAAAACTCTACAAACTTTGCATCACGCAACTCCCTATCGCGGACGACAAACTGCGTGCAGAATGGGAGACAGATTTGGGTCACCAGATCACAGAAGACCAATGGACAGTCTGCTGTAGGGCCACAAAAGATATTTCACTAAATAGTCGCCATAAATTATTGCACTACAAGTTTTTGCGACGAATATACATGACGCCGGCCAAGCTGCATAAAATCGATCCAAGTAGACCGCACACGTGCCGGAAATGCGGCACTCTGCCCGCCGATTTTGCCCACCTCTCCTGGACCTGCCCCTGCATACGCCCCTTCTGGGACATAGTACACTCGACACTAGGTGAGATCCTCGGTCTCACTATTGTTCCTCTTCCGGAGGTGGTGCTCCTGGGTTACACGGCGAACTTTCCTAAAGCAATCCGGAAATTGGCATCCCTTAGCTTGCTGCTGGCAAAGCGAGAAATCGCATTGCGCTGGGGCAGCAAGACTTCCCCCACACTACAAGGTTGGTTGCATAGTTTAGCCCACTGCAGCACAAATAGCGAGATATACTCCAACATGTTACCGAGCACAGCGCGTCCCAAGGATATCTGGGGTCCATATAAAGTTTACATAGACACCCTACAAAACTCCAACACGTCCCAGCCCAGCTCGGGTATAGTACCCACGGGGGTGGGATAGCTCAAGGGCCTTATGCATGAACTAGTCACATTGGACATTTCCCAGCACTGCAGGTGTTATAACTTCCGCTCATACGCCACCTCACTATGGTTCTACGTTTTTGGGGAACGGGACCACTCTAGACCTCTGGGCACAGCTTGTTATATGAATAGACATGGAGGGACTCATTAGATGTATGATTATTATGTTTCAGTTGTTTAATATGGATGGTAAATAATTTTTATTGTGAGACTGAAAACTAATGCTTGTTTCTTATTCAATATTAACGTGATACTTTCATATTGAAAAAATGTGTGATTTACAGTGACCAAAAATAACTGAGATGGATATGTGAAATTTGATAATCAATGAAAATAAAGTTTAAAAAAAAAAATTCATTGAGTATTTTATAGAATTCTTTATTTGCACATTTAGGGGCCGATTCCGATCTGGGTCGGAAAGCTCTCCGACCGATCCGGATCCGGATTGTTTTCCGACCGAGCTGGACTCCTGCAGTCCGACCGAGCGAGTACGATGCGGCCGCATGCTGACGGACTCGGTTCGGTCGGACTCCCATTGAAGTCAATGGGAGCCGGTCGTACGACGCGTACATGGGCTCCAATTGACTCAATGGGTACGTTGTGCAAAAGGGTGCCCCCTGTAGTGGGTACGCGTTGGTGCCATCCGCACCGTACATGCATGTATAGGGGGACCCTTGGGTCCCCCTGTGTCCGACTCGTAAGGCTACGGGTGAAGGGGGTCCGGCACGGACCCCGAAGTCCGCTTCCCAGAGCTTTTACGTGTCGGAGGCTCCGACTCGATCTGGCTGTCCGGATCGTGCATCGCACTGGCTCGGTCGTAAAACGTCTCCATTGCGCGGTACGAATCGAGTGCGAACGAGTCGTACGGAGCGGTTCGGACCCGGAAATGATTCGGTCGGCGATTTCGCATTCATTCGCATCGTACTTGGGCGTCCGGACCTCT
The DNA here is from genome assembly GCA_963921515.1 of Calotriton arnoldi. Lineage (NCBI taxonomy): Eukaryota > Metazoa > Chordata > Amphibia > Caudata > Salamandridae > Calotriton > Calotriton arnoldi. The sequence goes on from CAWUFW010001075.1 coordinate 3,127,471, forward strand.
GTACGACTCGGTCGGAAACAAAGCCTCCGACTCGGATCCGGTAAAGCCGAATCCGATTCGGAGGCCTTCCGACCGAGATCGGAATCGACCCCTTAGCATTTTGAATTCTGTCTGAATAGTACCTTTTCTTAGCTTTTTTGATAGCTGACTTGTATAATCTGTTAATTTTCTGTAGGTGAAGTTTGTCTTGTTTAGCGTTTGTTTTGAGCCAGGTACGTTGCAGCTTTCTAATTTGTTGTTTTATGTCTTTTATCTCTATGTTTCTCCAAGGCACTTTTTTTCTTTTGTTCTGTTGTGTGGTTTTGAGTGGTATCAGGATGTCAAAAGCTTCCTGTAGCCAGTCATATAGTTTTTTAACAGAATTTATTGTTTCCAGATTTGTACTGGATGTTAGTTGTGTTTCTAAGTGTTTCAAATTGAGTTTGTTCCACGGCCGATAGGTGGATGGATGTAAGGTAGTTTTAGGTGAGTCGCTATGGGGTCGATTACGATGGCGGTCGGTGTCAGTACCGCGGTGCTGGCGGTGCGGAAAAATGCCTTTTACCGCCCGCCAGCAGCGGTCCTCACGGCCGCCATATTATGATGGGCAAATATGCCCCATTTCCCGACCTCCGCGGTGCAACGCCGACCGCCATGAAATGGCGCTCGCCACCGCGCCGGTGTTCGCCAATGGAGACTCACCGCCGTGCGGAATGACGTCCCGTCCGCTCAACAAATTAGGATGCGCCAAACAACCAGTCGAACCGCAGGGGAGAAACCGCCCTTCCAGACACGGCGGAATCACGACAGCGGAGCGTGAAACGAGACTTCCGGAGCCCTCCACCCGGAGCCGAACGCCATGGATCCAGCACTACACGTCCTCCCGGTGCTGTACGTGATACATCACCAGGTAAACATCGACCGCCGCGGACGCCGCCGCAGGTACGTAAAAAAACACAATACAACACAAAACAGAACACAAATTCCACGGGCTGAAACAGGGCACCTGGCCACACCAGACACACTGGTGTGGACAGGAACACATCCATCAGTATACCCACACATGTCTCATCTGGCGCCAATTCACACCCTGAATCAAGCCCACCAATCTACCGCGATCACAATGTAATGTGTTGCTGACGACACCGCAGCGGTGAGTATGCGGGAAATCTATCGCACAAAGCAGAATGCATGTACAGCAACGGTCAGGCCAGAAAGACCACAGGGCAACACCACCACCTACCACCCACTGCTCCGCCGCACACAGCAAGAAACATGCCAATACCCCCCCTGTGCACCCCCATGTCCAACACCAAGCGAGCTAAATCCACACCCAGCAGCACACAACTAACACCTAGGGAGACAGACACAGCAGCATTGGGTGTAGATTAACACACAGCACAGAAGCACAGGCCCAGGGCAACACACACACACACCACAACACCACATACATGGCAAGAAAGCTGAATACAAGCACAAAATTAACATCCACACACACAAGGAACATACAGACTACTGGACACACACCCTGCCAACTCACACAGACATACCCCACACCGACACACAGCCACATACACAGACTACATGCCACCAGCAATGGAGCACAACATAGAGGAAAGCAAAAATGATGTGCACACAAATGGGAGGGCAAGGAGACAACCAACAACCAGGTGAACAGACACATGCAGGACAAGGAACCTAGAACAACATCCACACCCCATCCAAGCACATGGCTGGCACAGTGAGTGAAGTCAAACAACAGTCACCTCAGTGCAACAACTCAGGGAGACAGCAAGGTAACCCATGTATAGGGACAGGGATGAAAGGAAGGACCTCAAGTCAAACAGTGAACAGCAAGTACACATGAGTATGCCAGCACCACAACACACAGGGCACATTGGCACACTCAATGACTGTCAAACACAAGTAGGAGTCCCCAAACATACCCCCCTCATATCTGCAGCACACAACCCCAATGCCAGAAACACAGAAGGGCCTACATAATGTCCAGTCAAGAGACAGACAAACAATCAAACCCCCTGGGGGCATCCACAAACATCACACACACACAGGGATGCCAGTACCAACGTCTGCACCAAAACAAAAATGGCAAACACAATTCAAAACAGAAACACATACAGAACCCCAAAAATAACACACATCACCTGTGCAGTCAAACTGGGGGAAGGCAATGGGAGCACACACACAACAGGAGTGCACCACCTCATCAGTCAGGAAAAATGCATAGGCTACATACCACAACACAGACAAGAAGTGCACCATCACAGAACAACACAGACACATCAAACACACAACAGATGCACAACACCACAAAGCACATAGCAAACACAGCAGTACATCAGGGGATGTACACTAGGACAGCACAAGGCAACATACACCCACAGCACTGAATGCACAACAACCAGTGTGTGCACACAAACACACAACAGTCCCACACAGCCATGAGTCACACGCCATTAACACACACATCAATAATGAAAACAGCACACTGACAACATCACACCAAGGAAGTCAAGCAGTAGCCCAGCACACACATACACCAAACACAACACACACAGATGCACAAGTCTGCCACACAAAAGTTGAAACAACCTTACCAGAGGACTGGGCAGCACACACAGATCAACTGCACATGAGAAACCATGCATGCTGAAAAGTACAACAACACTACAGGTAACCAATGTGGGAAAAGTCATTAGTGGGATAGTGCCCCACCACAAATAAAGGCACCACGAAGCACACTGTCACAAAATAAGTGATGGAGAGGCACACACACAGGCAACACAAGGGGACAGCTGACATCCTACTGAAGTTGGGTGCACACCATCAGTGGACATGGCGTTAGTGTCCCACAAAGGAATAGAGGGAATGCTGACTCACAATGACAAACCATCTGCAGCACAGATAGGGGATGGTAGCACACCGCACCTATATGCCACACTGGAGTCAAAAAACCACCATGTGACAACAAGGCATGAGAACAGCACACCCACAATGTCAGTCTGGCTGGGCATGCATGCACAGTGAGTACAAACTGATACAAGACACATGGCTGTTCAACAAAACAAATCCCTGACTTGCCAGTCACACACACAGCATACACACAATGGGGAAAAGAAACAAGCAGAAGCCAGCCACAAGTGCAAGGACACACAAACACACTGCACAACATACAACTCACACATGTCCACACAACCACAGTCCAGAACAACAACACAAACAGGCACTCCACTCCTGGGTGACACATGTGGACATTTGACAGTGCATGCGCACACACACATCAACACACACGACAAAGCCACAACCTACACACCGTACAACCCTTGACCACCCAAATGCACACCTTGTAAGTAACCGTTGTGACTAGGATGACTGCCCATCACAACATGACTACACATCTACACTGCTAGGCATACATGAAAGCAAGAACGCACATACATGTTGAGCCTGGTCAGCCTGCCTGCAATCCTGTGTATATGACCCCTCTATGTGTTTGCAGTGCCCACATACCAGGTTTCAGTAAAACATAGCCAACAGCAACAAGGAAGGAACATGAGTCTGGTATGTCACCGAAAACAACATCACTGACCCCACAAGTATCCGAGTCATAAAGAACTGAAGTCCCCGTCACCCCTGTAAAAAAAAATAAGTTAAACAAGCCAGTGGCACAGTTGAAGTGGCACACAGAGCATGTGGCCCAGTAAACGTTAGACATACAGGAAAAGCTTTATTCAGTAAGGACAATGACACAACTGACAACATGAGCAACTGTTTTTATTCACAAATAGCACTGATAGGCAACAATATTAGACAAGACCAAGGCACAAGATGCAGAGCCTGAACATGAGAAACTGCACAGTCAGGGGGCAAACTGCAAGGCCAGTGGCCAGACCAAGGTGCTGACAGAGTCAATGAGAAGCTGCACAGGCAGGGGGCAAACTGCAAGGCCAGTGGCCAGTCCAAGGTGCTGACAGAGTCAATGAGAAGCTGCACAGGGAATGTGTGTCACCAAACTCCGCCATGGTCAGCAACACAGTCTGGTGTGTCACGATGGGCAGCACAGGTACCGGTGTGGGAGAGACAGGTCTGTGACGTTGATCAACATTCAGACTTGGCTGGCAGTCTGACTGGGAGCTGACTGTGTGTCGGGCACAGTTGGACCACTTGACTGGGGAGTGAGACGCCCAGCTGAGGAAGAGCTATCAGTGGCATTAGACGCTGGAGGGCTGCTTGGACCAGGTGGTGTAGTGGCACGTGGAGGTGGACTCAGGCCGACGTGGGACACAGTGTGGGAGGGAGATAGTGGAGGGGTGCCTTTCCACTTCTTGGGGATTCTAAATGGCTTGCCTGCCTTGGTATCAATGGGACGTGGTGTGGACACAAACGGCACACTCATCACCAAGGCTGCCGCAGGTGCACACGCTGGACCTCCCTCTGGGGATGTGCTGAATCCAGAAGGACGCTTTGCCTGGCATTGCCTCTGCCCCTCCATCCCCTCTTTACCCTGTGTGCCCCCTACAGTGCCCTCCTGTCCCTGCTTCACTGGTCTTGGAATGGGAGTAGAGGTAGTTGGTGAAACAGCCTTGGATACCTTACTATGTGTAGCCTTGCCAGGCCCCACCTTCACAGTGGGCATGGATAGTGTCTGCAGGCCTTTGCGAGACGTTTTGGGACCACAGAGTCTGTGGCCGGGGATTGCTCTGAGGCTTGTGACCCTGAGTTCTTCCTCCTTGAATCATGTGCCTTTGCAATGCCTGACGGGCTCTTCCCTTTGCGCTCTGGGGTTGTTTTTTTCTTCGTAGGGGAAGGTGTCTGTGACCTTAACCGCTTGGGCTGCTGCTGCTGTGTGCTACGTGTGCAGTATCGTGACGTTGAGGTGTGTGAAGCGTGATCACCATCGTCAGACGTCGCCACTGGCATGGGGGTGGACAAAGGGACTGGAATTGGACTACGAGATTGAGCCAGTTGAAGTGCAGCCGCCACTGTGGAAGACATTGTCTGGACAGTGCGGTGCAGCCCACCCACGTCTGAATGTATGCCCGCCATGAAAGCCAACACCTGTGCCAATTTGCGGTCGTGGTCTAACAATGCATTGAGGAGCCCTGTCTGCCCCACACACAGCTGGCGCAAAAGGTCCACACACTCTGCACTGATGGCAGCAGGGGCAGCGGTGCCTGGAATGAAGGACACTCTTCCCCTCTTTGTGGTGCGAACACGGGCAGCAACAGTGGAAGTGGCTGGGAGGGTGGGCACTGCACGCTGTGTGCTGGAAGATGTAGCAGACTCTCCGTTCCCTGTGTCCTCCAAGATGTCTGCACCACCGCCGTCATCAGATGATGTTGAACTTTGCGTCTCGGGCTGTGATTCCTCCAGCATACTCCTATCCCCTCCGAGGCGCTGGTCACATCTGTGTCACTGGGATCCTGTGCAGCTGTTGTGCTTGTTTCACCACCACTGGTGTCCGTCCCCTGTCCCTCCGTGCCCACGGGAGATGCTGCATAACAGAGAGACATGTAGGGTCAGCAAAGTGACAGCAACAGGACAAACATATTCAAGCAAAGCAATACTGAGGATGACAAAGTCTACATGTTGCAGGTCACCCCGTGCATTCTCACCATGCAGACACACTTCACTACCTCAAACAGTGCGTACAAACATCTAAACACGGCATAGCTGAGCCATGTGATGGGCAGACAGCACAACATCATGCATGTTGGGGCGTACAAACACTAACACCAATGGACCAGGCCTGCAGCACACCACCCACAATGCCATTGAAATGCCCAGGATTGGAAAAACATCAGTAAGTGCATGTATGTAAAATCCGTGACTGCCACACCCAGCACAGGGGCCACTTACAACCCACTGCATCACACTAACCACATCACGTACACCAGCGCAGGTACAGGCTTGGTACACATGCAGCCACTCACAGACAAAATCTACCTTCACAGAATACTCACCCCTAGCTTGCTGTTGATGCTCCTTCAAACGTGCGTCCAGCTCAGGCTGTGTCACAGCCAAGATGCGGCACATCAGTGGTGTCAAGCTGCGTCGTGACAACCTGCCACTGCGAGGGAGTATCCCCAGTGTCATCTCGGCAACGTTCTTTGCCAGTCGTGATATGTCGTCCCACCTCTTGTGGCAGTGGGTGCGCCGGCGGTTTGACACTCCCAGAGCCCGCACCTTGGTTGCAATGGACCTCCACACGGCCTTACGCTGGTGTACCTTGAGCTGCAGGTGTGGGAGACAAGAGGGGAAAACATCAGTGACACACTCTCATGGTAAAACCTCTCTCTCTGTACAGTGGCATGACACAGACTCATCCCAACACGGCAGATATGTCCCGCAGATACACTACAACATCTCACAGGGTACATCGTCATGTGTGAAGTCCACGTCAATGCATGCATGTTTGAGGAGGGACACTGTATCCGCACATCTCACATACAAGCTGGATGCTAGCACAGAAAGCCATGTGTAATGTGCCCACATGTACTGGCTATTACCAGGTAGAGCAAGACATAAGTCACATTGCAACATGTGTATGGGGTGAGAGTCACTGTGTCCACCACTGCGCACGCCTAAACGACCTTGCTCTGTGAATAGCTCACTGTGTCATGTTTGTAGCATTGAGGGACATGATCTCACATAACCACTGACTGATCAGAGGGCCAGTCATGTGCAGTCTACACGGCAGACATGGGTCATTGATGTACACTCCTGCCAACCACACACGTATCACACTCTGTACAGTCAGTGATGTGTCCTTGTCACATTGGGCGTGGACAGTCCATGCCAGGTAGAATCACACAGAGATGGACAACAAGGACCCACACAAACAGTCACATGAACAATAACTGTCCTGAAACATGCATCACCAGATAGCTGTCACACCATATGGATGTGTACACAACACATGTCCAACCACCCTTCATGTCCATGCATTTAATGTGTGGGTTGCATACACCCCCTTAACAACTAGGAAACAGCATGTCAGCCAGTGCATGACACAACCCCACACTCTCAGGCACATACACCATCTGATCGACTACATGTGTGCCCCCTTGCACTCACACCCCCACTGTTGGAGACTTACCACAACATTTGGGCCACCATATAGCCGTGGGTACTGTGTCAGCACCTCGTCCACCAGGACATCCAGCTCCTCGCTTGTAAATGGACTGGCACGGATCTTCTCTGTCCTAGCCATCACTGTGGACATGAGACGTCAGCGGCGGCAGTGGGCGGTGAGGGGTCCCAGGGAGCAGTCCCTGGAGGCAGCAGCAGGTGAGGGGTCTCAGGCAGCAGTCCCTGGAGGCAGCAGCAGGTGAGGGGTCTCAGGCAGCAGTCCCTGGAGGCAGCAGCAGGTGAGGGGTCTCAGGCAGCAGTCCCTGGAGGCAGCAGCAGGTGAGGGGTCTCAGGCAGCAGTCCCTGGAGGCAGCAACAGGTGAGGGGTCTCAGGCAGCAGTCCCTGGAGGCAGCAGCAGGTGAGGGGTCCCAGGCAGCAGGCTCTGTGAGCAGTGGAAATGTGGTGCTCCCTTCCACACATATATAGTGCCCTGGACTCGTTTCAGTGGTCATAGTCTTCTGCCATTGGTGTTCCAGGTCAGCCTTCTTCAAATGCATCCAATGACCGCCTCCGCGGGCGGAGCACGCCTACCGCGATTTTCAAATGTGCATCATGCCACCGCGATAGCGGTCCCCATTGGCTGCAAGGGCATGGTTCATGGCGGTGACACACCGCGGGTTCCTGGCCGGCGCTACCGCGGTGGTGCATCTTACAATTGCATCCAATCTCCGCATCCGCTGGGGGCGGAGCACGCCTACCGCGATTTTCAAATGTGCATCATGCCACCGCGATAGCGGTCCCCATTGGCTGCAAGGGCATGGTTCATGGCGGTGACACACCGCGGGGTCCTGGCCGGCGCTACCGCGGTGGTGCATCTTACAATTGCATCCAATCTCCGCATCCGCTGGGGGCGGAGCACGCCTACCGCGATTTTCAAATGTGCATCATGCCACCGCAATAGCGGTCCCCATTGGCTGCAAGGGCATGGTTCATGGCGGTGACACACCGCGGGGTCCTGGCCGGCGCCACCGCGGTGGTGCATCTTACAATTGCATCCAATCTCCGCATCCGCTGGGGGCGGAGCACGCCTACCGCGATTTTTAAATGTGCATCATGCCACCGCGATAGCGGTCCCCATTGGCTGCACGGGCATGGTTCATGGCGGTGACACACCGCGGGGTCCTGGCCGGCGCTACCGCGGTGGTGCATCTTACAATTGCATCCAATCTCCGCATCCGCTGGGGTCGGAGCACGCCTACCGCGATTTTTAAATGTGCATCATGCCACCGCGATAGCGGTCCCCATTGGCTGCAAGGGCATGGTTCATGGCGGTGACACACCGCGGGGTCCTGGCCGGCGCTACCGCTGTTTGGTTGCCATAGAGTGACATGGGTGACCGTGATGTGGGTGGTGGAGCATGACAAACGCCATCTGCAGCTATGTAGAGGGCCATCACTAACACCAATGTGTCATGTGCAGCACATGAAACACTGGCGTCAGTGGTGGGCATCGACAAAGGTTCAAATGGTGGTTGGCATGCTCCGCCACCCAATTCACGGACAGTATGTGCGTCCGCTATGGGGAATATGCAGCATCACATTGTACACTCTGTGCGTCATTGTGTTTATGGAGCACGTTTAAGGCACCTACGGACAGTTCTTGTTGTGTGTGGATCAATGGTCATTACTGTACTACGCACAGTGGACACGTACAGTGGCACATGGCACTGGATGACATTGATATGGTCTCCTGTCACAAATGTCAGCCAATGTGTAACGTCTCACCAAATGGAACTCTGTACTTCATAATGTTGAGCAATATTTACACACAATGTCGTATCTGCCACCTATGCTGACCACTATCTCACACCTGAGCCCATGTGTTACACTGAAAACCCAGATGAATTCATTTATTCAGCATGACTGTCATCATTGGAAACAGATGTCACCCTGTTGTGTTATTGCTAAGACCAATTACATGCCGCATGTAATATCTTTGTACACACTGGCAACTCCTGCAGTGTATGTCCACATGTACAGGGGGGCTCAACCTGCTAAAGGATGACGAGTACTTCAGCACCACACCTGGCATCCGTTGCATTATTATTGTTTGTCACTTGGGTAGACGGCCAGAGCAGATGTCTTTGCTACATGTCTGCCACCTGTTACCACAGGGACCTATGTGGTAGTGTCAGGTCTGTGCTCATGTTGTTTGGACTGTTGTATGTGAATCAGTGACATGTACATTTCAACAATGGTGCTTAGCTAAACTATGTTTTTGAGTGTTGTGCTGTGTTCCGGTGCTACTCACCTGCCACCAGTGCTTGTCCATTGTTCACATCAGGAATGTTGCGTTGGCAGATGGACTGCATGCACGGTTGTGGATTGTGCTAACTGTATGGAATATAGTATGCGACATTTGTCCACAGGCTATGGGTGTCCAGTATTGCCTGTACAATGTTGCAATGTGTGTGCACTGATTTGCGGGAATTGTCTGCAATGTTGGATGGTCAGCACAAGTGGCACACGTGTGCAGTGTGTTGCCACCAACACTAGTGTATGTGCATGCTATGGGGTGCTAGCCATCCTTGCTCACCATCTATTCCAGCACTGTGTGGGTGGATCACATCTGCTGGTGTATCAGGATGGAGTGGGCACCCAAGACAGGTGAGATGTACCTTGATTGTTGTGCCTGTGACACTCATCCAACTACGACATTTGGTCAATGTGAGGTACCAGTGTCCCACTACTCATGCACAGCCAGCATGTTTGTTAGATGTGGGATATTGATTGTATGCTGTGTTGGGCCTGACAGCCTGTGTGGAATGAGGGTCAGGATGCATGTCCTTTGGGACATGTGGTGTAAAATTACATCCACTGGTGTCAGGTGTCTGAGCCAGTTGTCCATATGTAATGCATACAGTCTGTTCATGCGTAGACTTGTTGGCATACTGGCTTGGCATTGTTCATGTAGTGTTGTATGTTTGTGTTGTGGCACTGTTGTGTCTTGAAACAGCTGGATGTGTATCACCATGGTATGTGATGTGGTGCACATGTGTCCTTGGGCAGTCCCTCCTTGATGCTGCATGTAAATGTCCAAAATGGGGGAAGATTAAGGGTGCATACAGGCCCTGCTGATCACGTACCTCATCTATTGTTTATGTGTGCCACATTGGCTATCTGTGTGCTTGTAGAGAGTATTGGGCAGTGGGGTAATGGTGGCCTGTTACAGTGGTACACATACTCTGCACAGGCGTGACATCATCTGTCACTGTCCGACTTTGTATTCAAGTCAGCAGCAGATATGGCCTGTGTACTGATGACATTGGCACATGTATGGGTTTGGGATGTGAATGTCATTGAATTTGAGTGTGTTCGAAGTGGCACTGAGTACAAAGACAATCCCAATGATCTATCCACATTGTGTTGTTGATGTGTCCCCTGCAATTATTGGCCAAGGAGGTGTGGCAGGTACAGCAGCAACGTGGAAGCCAGCTTTGTCTCTGCTTCACACATGTCCTGTGTCATGTACACCCAAGGCTGAGTCCACCTCAGCTCGATATGTGACTCTTGGCATTCACATAGACAGTGTTCGTATTGTGTCTACTGACTGTGCAAATCCATGACAGTTGTACAATGAATCTGTCTCATGTTGGGACAACACTGAATTGCACTGTGTGCTTTCAGGGATGACAGTCAATGTTAGCGCCGTGACAGGACGGACTTTATGAATTTGTGCACAGCCTAATTTATGTTGCTATGACGTGTCCCCTTTCATCTCACCTAGGAGGCGACCTAATGTGTTTCGTACCTTCACCCTGCTGGCTAACATGGAGGATACCGACATCATCAGGCGATTCCGTCTGGATCGGAAAAACCTCCTGGAACTTTGTGCAATATTGGAGCCACACCTGCTTCCACGCAGGACATACCCAACAGCACTCACGGCAACGGCAAAGGTGATGGCATTCCTACATTTCGTGGCTACGGGATCCTTCCAGCAAACTGTGGGCATTACAGGGGGGATGTCCCAACCAACATTCAGCATGGTGCTACGTGATGTCCTGTTGGCTATGATGCAACACAGGGACCAATTCATACATTTCCCCAGGCGGCAGGAGTTGGCGGATGTGAAGGGCGAATTTTATGCACTTGGACACATTCCTAATGTAGTTGGTGCAATAGATGGCACACATGTTTCCCTGATTCCACCCCAAGCAGGGGAGCATATTTACCGAAATAGGAAACATTATCATTCCATCAATGTGCAGGTGGTGTGCCAGGCAGATATGGTCATCTCACACGTTTGTGCAAAGTTTCCAGGATCAGCCCACGATTCACACATAATGCGCAACAGCATTTTACCACAGCTGATGGCCAATCTGGCGCCGGAGCGGGCAGAGTGTATCTGTAGGCTAGATCCTTATGCTGCAAACTGTATTTTAGAATTGAAAGCTTTTAGAATCTTATAAAAAATTTTAAAGAATTGTAATTTCTGTGTGTGGGGGATAGAGCTTGCTTGAGGCTCTAGGGGCTTGGGGGCACTTTCATTTTCGCATTACTTATCGCCGGGTCAGCAGTCTAGTGGCTGGGACCGGCGCTGCTTGATTACGATAAATTGCGCTGTGACGCGACCGCGCAACAGCTGAATCAGGTCAGAGTCAGAGCGCTCACGTTAACGAGTGTATCTGTAGGCTAGATCCTTATGCTGCAAACTGTATTTTAGAATTGAAAGCTTTTAGAATCTTATAAAAAAATTTAAAGAATTGTAATTTCTGTGTGTGGGGGATAGAGCTTGCTTGAGGCTCTAGGGGCTTGGGGGCACTCTCATTTTCGCATTACTTATTGCCGGATCAGCAGTCTAGTGGCTGGGACCGGCGCTGCTTGATTACGATAAATTGCGCTGTGATGCGACCGCGCAGCGGACGCGCCGCTGGCGCGCCAAAGGCGCGCCTAAGGCAAGCCCGTCTGCGCCCGTCCGCGCACGGTCGGGCCCAGGGGCCAGGACCCCTGCAACTCCTTCTATGACCCAATATATCTACACCAGTTCCCAACTAAGGAAATTAGACGAAGTGTTTGGGACCAACTGTGGCCACTCATTTCCCCCGGACAAATTCCCCAAACAATGCCCTCATTGTCAGTTCAATCTCACTCCCTATAGATTACAGCCTATCTCACTCAAGATTCAATACAATATATTACTCCTTAACTGCAGGTCTCTGCCGAAACATACTGCAGAGATCTGGATGCTCCTTAAAGACTATGACCCTGATGTGTTGTTCCTTACGGAAACCTGGCTCAGTGTCAGTTCGGAGCCCGATATTGTGCAAGCACTCCCTCCTGGCTTTGTGATGCAACGAACAGATCGGTCAACAGGTAGAGGTGGCGGGATTGCCATTATTTATAAAGAACAATTTACCTGCCGCGTAGTAGGGAACCCTTTGGAAGACTGCGAGAATACCCATTTTATTATTGAATTCTCGCCCCTCCTCTCATTTACAGGCATTCTTGCCTATAGGCCCCCCGGAGTGATCGGAGCCTTTAATAAATCTCTTCTCAAGGCAACAGTCAATCTTGCCAGCTCGGCAGCTAACTTTACGATCCTTGGAGATTTTAATCTCCATTTTGATGATCCGGAAGCTGCAAACGCTCTTGAGCTGGCCAGAGATCTCACGTCCCTTCAACTTTTTCAAAAAATTAAACATGCTACCCATACTAAAGGACACCTTCTTGATCCGGTGTTCTCTAATTTAGATGACCTTAAAGGGACCGACATCATTCCACTTCCATGGTCGGATCATTTTTTGATAACCCTTTCTTGGTCACCCCAGATTATTAGACCCAGGACCCAACCCACTTGGGCCCTCGGTCGTTCATGGAATAAGCTCCCCTTGGAAAAATGGTCCCAGGAACTGGAGAGGACTAAACCAATTCTGACCCCAGACCCAACCAAAGCCAACGATGATTTTGGTAATTGGATTGAGGAATCACTTTACTCAGTCTTCCCAAAGACTAGGATAAAAAAGACGGCTGGACCACACAATTCTCCGTGGTTTTCCCCTGAATTGCGCACTTTAAAACAGCGTTGTAAGGTTAAGGAAAGACAGTGGAGGAAAGATTTTCTACCTGAAAAAAAGCTGGACTATAGGGCAGCTATCCTCACCTACAAAGCAGAACTAAGAAGAGCACAGGCTTCCTATTATGAGGGTAGGATTCTATCTGCCGCCAATTCGCCCAAAGAGACGTTTTCCATCATAAAAAAATTACTTAAGGCCCCCGTACCACGAACAGCTCCTGACTCTTCTGGGCAACGGTGTAATAAACTAGCTGAGTATTTCACCACCAAGGTTCAGCATATCTTGGACTCCCTCCGATGTAAGGAGGACGAACGCAATCCCTTGGGTGGACAGATTAACTCTTACCCCGGTTCCCCTGAACATATGCTGGAGGTCTTTCCCCCTCTGTCCTGGAAACATTTCTCACCTTGTTGTCATTGGTAAAGAGCGGTTCTCCCAATGATCCAGCCCCCCTAAATATTCTGAAACAGGTCATCTCTATTATAGCCCCGAATATGACAAATCTGATTAATGCTTCATTGTCTACGGGAAAAGTTCCTATAAAATGGAAAGGAGCTATGGTAAAAGCCCTACTTAAGAAGCCCAATTTGGATCCAGCAGACTTGGGCAATTACCGTCCCATATCCCTCCTGCCTGCAATAAGTAAGATAGCCAAAAAATATGTCAATCAGATACTTTCCAAATTTCTCGAAACATAAAACCTGCTTCACTCTTCTCAAACAGGGTTCCGACCACGTCAGAGTACCGAAACGGCACTCTTAGCAGTGGTAGAGGAAAGTAAGAAAATTCTTGATTCAGGAGGTGCTGCAGCCATACTACTCCTAGACTTGAGTGCCGCATTCGATACGGTGAACCATCTGATCCTGATCCGCCGCCTCAAGAGTTTAGGAGTAGATGGCATGGTGCTCCAATGGCTATCCTCTTTTCTGGAGGGCAGAACCTTCCAGGTATTTGAAGAGAATATTGCATCTAAAGATACCCCTTTGTTGAGTGGGGTACCTCAGGGCTCGTCCCTTAGCCCCACGCTTTTCAATGTGTATATGTCCCCGCTGGCAGCCATTGTAGCCCCCTATGGAATCCGGATGGTAACCTATGCCGATGACACACAACTGGTGGTGGGTCTTAACCAAGTTGACCAAAAAACTTCTGCCCTCTATTCCTGCCTTGAGGATATCTCAAGATGGATGGATGTATCTCAGCTTAAACTCAATGGAGGAAAAACTGAGATCATGCTAATGGGCAATGCTTTGAATGTTAAGTGTAGCTCCTTTTGGCCTCCCTGCATGGGTCCAGCACCGGATCCTAAGTCAGAAATTAAGAGCTTGGGTATATGGTTGGACCAAGATATGAGCTTTAGGACACAGGCTAGGAAGACGGCAGGCCTTTGCTATGGCCTACTTAGAATGGCTCGAAAGGTTCTGCCCCTCCTCCAACCTCAGGCCAAAAAGTACTGGTCCAATCACTCATATTGTCTAGATTGGACTATGGGAATGTTTTGTACCTAGGAGCTCCCATCTCAGTAGTTGCCAAACTTCAATCGGTCCAAAACAGCGCTGCCAGATTACTAACTGGCACGAACAACAGACAATCCGCAAAACCTGCTCTTCGTTCTCTCCACTGGCTTCCAGTACAGGAACGCATTAGATTTAAAGCCCTATGTTTGGCACATAAGTCTATGCAGGGGATAGGGCCACCCATTAATTCAACTATGATCTGCCCGTACAAAGCAAGCAGGAACCTCCGGTCAAATAACCTGTATTTAGCAGAGATCCCGAGGATCAAGAGGTCCAGAAGTGGTGGTCGGCTGTTTTCTTATAACGCCTCTAAACTCTGGAACGCCCTGCCCTTACATCTTCGGACAGTTTCCGACCACCTGGCTTTTCGTAAACAATTAAAGACAGCATTGTTTCTATAGTTCTCTCACCTCCCCTGTATCAGCTTTATAGCACTGGGACGCCTAAGGGTAGCCATGCGCTCTATAAATGTCCTTCCATTCCATTCCATGGATTGTGGGTGAGTACAAAGGGTCGAGTCGTGTGCTGTTTGTGTGCCATGCTGTCCTCGGACACATGTCAGACACTCAATCTGTATGTGTCTTTCACACTTAGGTGACTCTGCATATCCCAACGGACCTTGGTTGCTGAGTCCACTTCGCAATCCCAGGACACCAGCTGAAGTGCGCTACAACAATGCCCATGGGAGGACAAGTCGGGTCATTGAGCGAACATTTGGACTCCTGAAATCGCGTTTTCGATGCCTCGACAAGACCGGAGGGGCTCTGCAGTACTCACCCATCAAGGTGTGTCAGATAGTGGTAGCATGCTGCATGCTACACAACATAGCCGTGCGGAAGGGGATCCCCTTAATCCAGGATGATGATGACCAGCCACAGCCCCCACCTGCGAACCCCCAAATGTCAAGTGACGAGGATAGTGGAGAGGAGGAAGGTGTCGGACAGCGTCAGCAGCTCATCAACAACTACTTCACTTGATGCTCAGTGGCAATGTCAAAACTGGCTGTTGTCTGATGATGTTGTGCTTGGTGAATATGTGTATGTGAGCTTTATGACTACAGCATGTTGCAGTGTCAGTGCTGGCTGCAAATGTGTATGGAAAGGGATCTTTTGACACAGCTACTTGATGTCTATGTAGGTACAGTTGCTCCTTGTGACATGTGCAGATTGTCGTACCTTGATGTGCTGTGTTGTGTGATGGTTGTTAGTCCACCACCTGAGTAGCAACTGATGTTCTGTTGTGTTTTCCTAGGTCCCTTCAGCCTCTACTTGCCTGCAGAGTATCCCTGCTCCTGTGACATTGTAATCATGGGTGTGAGTTAACATACTGTGATGAACATGGAACAGTGACAACTACATTGGTGCGTTATTAGTGTTTATTTACAGTGGATACATGTGATGTAGATGTGGATATTTACAGATTTGTGAATGGTGAATAACAGATTTGTCAGTGATGGTAGATGAGACAATAGAGTATACACAAGATCAGTATGGTAACACAGTCCAACAGGCATTTGCCATTCCCACGGCATTGTGGGTGGGGACAGTCTGCAGGGTACACAGCAGGGTGAAGAGGGGTGCCATCATGGCTGGCTACTTGACTGGCTTTTGCCAGGTGCTTTGCCACGGGATGCTCCCAAGGATTTTTTCGGGCGGCCCCTTGCTCTTTTGGCAGGGGGGGACACAGGTGCATGGCCAGTGGTGTCTGATGAGTCCCCATGCTCGCTGACCGTAGGGGAGGATGGGGTTCTGTCATCCTGCGACACAACGGAGGGAGCTGTAGGTGTTGGCGGTGCCGCATGCCTGTCCCTGAGGACCCCCACTAGCTGGCCCAGGAGGTCCCTGATTTGGCCCATGCAGGGCACGAGTTGGCCCATGCGGTTGTCAATTGAGGGCAGCATCTGTTGTTGCTCACGGGCATCCTGCTGAGCCTGCCTCAACTGTCCCTGGGCGTGTTCATAGACCCCCACAACTCTGTCAATGTGTGCCAGTGATTCAGTGCCAGGGTCTTGTTCCCTTTGGGTCAGCCTTTTCCTCACACCTGGCCTGCTGTCACGGCCCTGTTGCCTCCCTCCTGTGGGCACCGGCCTACTCTCCCGTACCTCCGCAGTTGTTGTGGTCTGGTTGGCCTCTGGAGCAGGGCGAGTGTTGCAGGCAGCAGTGGTAGTGGTAGTGGTGGTGGAGGTGGTGGTGGCACAGGTCGTTCCAGCAGGGCTCTGCGTTGATGTTGTTGCTGAGGGTGGTGGGGCTGTGGGGTCCTGGGACACATTACGCACTGCCACACCAGATGGTCCGGCTTGGTCCTCCTCCTCATCATTATCCAGGGAGTCTGCATCCGAGGGGAGATGTTCGGGAGCTGGTGACTGGCTGTGCTGGTTGAGGTTGTCGTCCTCTGCAGTCAGTTGTTGGTCACCTGTGGGACATGAAGTAGATGGTAATTGCCTTACACACCTCAGGGTTGCTGTGTTTGATGTCTCTAATTTACATGTTGTGCTACACACAGTTGCCTTTTTCACACATTGTATGTCTGCACAGTGATGTGCCTCATGCCATGAAGTGGAGTTACATTCATCAATTCACAATGGTGTGAACTGTGATTGGTTACCATGCCACAAGTCTAGTATTGGTGATTACAATGTGAGGTTGTCATCTGACAACTGGCATGACTACAAGTTGATGTTCAGCATCTTTGCTGATTACTCTGCCTGGCAGACATTACCTGTGTGCATGGCTTAGCCATTGTCATCACATGCATACCGTTGACATGTCCTGTGCTTGTATTTCTTTATACAGCAGACCATGCTAGTTTGTTTTTCCCATGGTCCTTCATGATCAGCACCCATGTACGCTACAGAGGGAAGTCTGGGTGATGCATGTCAGAGGCCCGTTTGCTTGGACATATTTGTTGAGAGTCACAGTTCTATTTCTGTCACAGTTACGTACGCTGAGCTGTCTGCATCCTGTCAATGGCTGTGCTTTTCTTTTCTATTTTTGTGTGAAGTGGAGCCTTGTGTTGTCATGTCTCTCAATGCTTTTGGTGAGTGATGGTGGGGGTGCATGCACTGTCTGATTACCTGTGCAGTGTTACTTTGATTTTTACTTTCAGACACATGCTTCTGGGTGGGGTGCTCCATCCTGCTGAGGGGTGGGAGAGGGGGGCCTGTTGGGAGTGGTTGTGCTGCCTCCAGATACACATTCCCCATCCCTGTGAAGATGGCTACCTACCTGTTAGGTGGTGGGGGAGCGTTCAATGGCTGACACATGCTTCTGGGTGGGGTGCTCCATCCTGCTGAGGGGTGGGAGAGGGTGGCCTGTTGGGAGTAGTTGTGCTGCCTCCAGATACACATTCCCCATCCCTGTGAAGATGGCTACCTACCTGTTAGGTGGTGGGGGAGCGTTCAATGGCTGACACATGCTTCTGGGAGGGGTGCTCCATCCTGCTGAGGGGTGGGAGAGGGGGGCCTGTTGGGAGTGGTTGTGCTGCCTCCAGATACACATTCCCCATTCCTGTGAAGATGGCTACCTACCTGTTAGGTGATGGGGGAGCGTTCAATGGCTGACACATGCTTCTGGGTGGGGTGCTCCATCCTGCTGAGGGGTGGGAGAGGGGGGCCTGTTGGGAGTGGTTGTGCTGCCTCCAGATACACATTCCCCATCCCTGTGAAGATGGCTACCTACCTGTTAGGTGGTGGGGGAGCGTTCAATGGCTGACACATGCTTCTGGGTGGGGTGCTCCATCCTGCTGAGGGGTGGGAGAGGGGGCCTGTTGGGAGTGGTTGTGCTGCCTCCAGATACACATTCCCCATCCCTGTGAAGATGGCTACCTACCTGTTAGGTGGTGGGGGAGCGTTCAATGGCTGACACATGCTTCTGGGTGGGGTGCTCCATCCTGCTGAGGGGTGGGAGAGGGGGCCTGTTGGGAGTGGTTGTGCTGCCTCCAGATCCACATTCCCCATTCCTGTGAAGATGGCTACCTACCTGTTAGGTGGTGGGGGAGCGTTCAATGGCTGACACATGCTTCTGGGTGGGGTGCTCCATCCTGCTGAGGGGTGGGAGAGGGGGGTCTGTAGGGAGTGGTTGTGCTGCATCCAGATACACATTCCCCAATCCTGTGAAGATGGCTACCTACCTGTTAGGTGGTGGGGGAGCGTTCAATGGCTGACACATGCTTCTGGGTGGGGTGCTCCATCCTGCTGAGGGGTGGGAGAGGGGGGCCTGTTGGGAGTGGTTGTGCTGCCTCCAGATACACATTCCCCATTCCTGTGAAGATGGCTACCTACCTGTTAGGTGGTGGGGTAGCGTTCAATGGCTGACACATGCTTCTGGGTGGGGTGCTCCATCCTGCTGAGGGGTGGGAGAGGGGGGCCTGTTGGGAGTGGTTGTACTGCCTCCAGATACACATTCCCCATTCCTGTGAAGATGGCTACCTACCTGATAGGTGGTGGGGGAGCGTTCAATGGCTGACACATGCTTCTGGGTGGGGTGCTCCATCCTGCTGAGGGGTGGGAGAGGGGGGCCTGTTGGGAGTGGTTGTGCTGCATCCAGATACACATTCCCCATCCCTGTGAAGATGGCTACCTACCTGTTAGATGGTGGGGGAGCGTTCAATGGCTGACACATGCTTCTGGGTGGGGTGCTCCATCCTGCTGAGGGGTGGGAGAGGGGGCCTGGTGTGTGTTGTAGTGCTTTTTGTCTGTGCACATGCAACCCAGTTGATTTTGTTTAGCTTTGTGCTTTATCAGGTTGAGTGGTGGTTACATCTGTGTGACCTGTTTTGGGTATTGTGGGGCAGACGAATGTCCTTTGGCCTAGGGGTTGTAGGTTTGAAGTTGTGCAAGACGGTACATGGCAATGTGATGATATACATTGGTTTGTACTTACCAGCTTCCAGTCCCCCGCGGATTCCTTCAAGACTCTCTGGATGTAGGATTCCAAGGACCTTCTCCTCCCACGGACTGTATGGTTTGGGTGGGATGGGAGTGCCTCCACCAGTCCCGTCAGCCAGCTGACGGTTCTTGGCCCTCTTCCTCTTCACCACGGTCTTCAGGTCATGCCACCGCTTCTGTATTTCCTGCTTGTTGTGGGGGGTGGTCCCTACTGCATTGACCTTATTGACTATCCTCACCCACATTTGGGTTCTTGTGGCTAATGGGGTGTGTTGGACCATGTTACCATAGAGTTGTGGTTCAACTCTTATTATCTCATCTACCATGACTGCAAGCTCTGAATCAGTGAATTTTGGCATTTTGTGTGGTGCCATGGTGTGTGCTGTGCAGATGTTCTGTGGTGCAGTTGTGTGGGTGATGTGGGTGTTGTAGGTGGTGTAGGTGGTGTGTGTGTTGTGGTGGTGATGTGTGCAGGTTTGCCTCTCCTTTGTTCTCTGGGGTTGGGACCTTCAGTTGTGGAGTGTAGCAAAGGATTGTGGTCAGGGAGGGGCTGGTTTTATGCTCGGCTATGGGGGGTGTGGCAAGCTGGTATGTTGCTGTCAGGTGTGTTGTCCTGGGATTGGTTATTTAGAAATTTCTGGGGCTGTTGTCATTGGGCACTTTTGGTTTGTATTGGGGCAGGTCTACTTCACTGTGTGCATTGTTTGTATTTGTTTTCGTGTTTTTTCTACGTCCGCCATTTTTTTTGCGGATCCTCCGCAGCGGTTCCTAGGCAGCGGTGGCTATGCGGCAGCCCTTCCGCCGCCTATCGGATTCATCACTGTTCGCGCACAAGGCGGTAGGATTCAAAGGTAGGTACCATGGTGGTGACGGGGATGTCATAATGTCACGGGCGGTTACTCCGTGTGCATGGCGGCGGTTCTTGGCTGTTCCGCTGAGAATCCGGCCGTTGCGGTCGGATTTTCAGCTGGTCCGGTGAGTGCGGGTGGTTTTTCGTTGACTCCCGCCGCCGCGGACGGATTATTCTGCCGGTTCATCATAATGTATCCGGCGTTTTTCCC
Organism: Calotriton arnoldi; assembly: GCA_963921515.1. Taxonomy (NCBI): domain Eukaryota; kingdom Metazoa; phylum Chordata; class Amphibia; order Caudata; family Salamandridae; genus Calotriton; species Calotriton arnoldi. Next base: position 3,148,079 of record CAWUFW010001075.1, read on the forward strand.
GTTGGCCATGCGGGCGGACTTTTGCAGCTACCATGGCGGTCGGTATGCTTTTCCGACCGCCATCGTAATCGGCCCCTTAGTGTTGTTTTATGTTGGAAAGCAAGCCAGTGGTGGTCTGACCATGTGACCGGAGTTATAGTTTGAAAGGTAACTAGTTCGGTATTAGCAAAAATGACATCTAGGATATGTCCAGCAATGTGTGTGGGTTTATGGACAATTTGATGCAGGTTCAGTGTGTCTAGGCCAGTGATTATTGTTTTTGGATGGGTCATATTGGGTTTGTCAAACCAAATGTTGAGGTCATCCAGAACGCATAGGTTGGAGTGTATTGTTATCAGGTTTGAAACTGTGCCTAGAAGTGCGTCTGGGAATGTTGCAACATGGCGCAAGGGTGCCAGTGCTGGTGCTAGGCAGCTTTATTAGTGCCAGTGCTAGGGGAAATGCAAGGGTGCAGGTATTTTTGTAAATAAGGTAAATCCCTGCATTTTAAAAGTGTCAGAGCACGGCGTTACCAATTTTGGCGTAATACCGCGCTCTGACATTTTATTGTAAATATCCTCTTAAATATCTTCCTACTGAAAGCCGAATTTTACTATATCAGTAAGGGTAATGTAGGGATGGACTTCCTAGGACACTACAATGAGAGCAAGTTACTTTAAATGAGCAAGGAAGCTGTGAGGGTGGTACGAGAAGCATATGCAAAGATGGAGAGAGTGGCACATGAACGTGGATTTGATTTGAAGTTACGAAAGAATGGCAGGATGATGATTGGTGACAAAGAATTGAAGCTGTTGAATCTAAGGGTATTAAAAACGCATGTGAGGGAGTTGTTTGAGAATATCAGGGACTGGAGTGAGACTGAGAAGTTCAGGGAGTTTGGTCCAAGAAGGAGAAGGTCAAGGTGAAGTGGAAAAAGTAAGTCAGCCAGAAGGACGAGGAAGAATTTACAGGAGAGCTAGTAAGGGAATACCCTTTAAGGGAAATACATGGAGGAGCATATGTGCATGTCCCGTGGTCTCGGACAGATCTCTTTAATTTCACGAATGCTCTCCCCAGGCTGAGGAAGAATCCTGATAAGTAGTACATGCAGACAGAGCAGATAGTTCCCATTTCAAAAGTTTTGTGGGAGAATTTGGACGTGCTGTGTGAAGCGCTAGTCCCAAAGGACTTATGTGCAGAATGGTGGGCAGTCAAAATATCGAATTTTTAATATCGACCTACACTAATATCGAGTTTTTTAATATCGTAGGGACAGAATATCGAAGTCAAGAATATCGTTGACCAGAATATCGACTTTAAGGTAAGTAATATCGATTTTTTTAATATCGAAGTAATATCGAAGTCATTAATATCGTTAGCAAAAATATAGTTGTTAATAATATCGGTTTATTTTTTTAGTGTCATGTATTTTATATGTATGTTTAACATTTTTTTAAAAGTTTTTTCATTATTTTTAAATATATGTATTAAATGTTTAGAAAATAGTAATTTTTTTTAAAGGAAATTTTGCGTTTTAGTATCAGAGCGGGTTGTGGGTTTATAGGGGAATAGGGTAAGAAGTAATTTAATTATAATTAATTAATATGTTTTTATTTATTGTTATTCATTGTTAATTTATTGTTAATTAATTATTAATTGGTAATTAATTTATATTAATTGGTTAATTTATAATTATATTAATTATAATTAATTTATTATTCATTTTTATTTATTGTTATTGTTAATTAATTTATCGTAAATTAATTATTAATTGGTAATTAATTTTAATTCATTGATTAATTGGTAATTAAAATAATTATGTTATTTTTAATGTGTTGCGGGTTGTGGGTTTATAGGGGAATAGGGTGGGAAGTAATTTAAATATAATTAATTAGTTAATATGTGTATATTTATTGTTATTGATTATTAATTTATTGTTAATTAATTATTAATTGGTAATGAATTTTTATTAATTGGTTAATTAAAAATTATATTAATGATAATTAATTTATTATTATTTTTTATTTATTGTTATTGTTAATTCATTTATTGTTAATTAATTATTAATTGGTAATTAATTTTTATTAATTGATGAATTGATAATTAAATTAATTGTGTTATTTTTTATGTGTAGCGCGTTGTGTGTTTATAGGGGAATAGGGTGGGAAGTAATTTAATGTTATTTAAGTAAATATTAATTTAATTTAATAGGTATTTATTAATAATTATTTGGTTAAATAATTATTAATATGTTATTTATTTAAAAATTTAACCCCTACGCGATCCTACATTTTCCCTACTGTTGCACTCACTGGAGTGGGAATAGTAATTTTACCCCTACGCTATCCAACACTTTCCCTACTGTTGCACTCACTGGAGTGGGAATAGTAATTTTTACCCCTACGCTATCCAACACTTTCCCTACTGTTGCACTCACTGGAGTGGGAATAGTAATTTTTACCCCTACGCTATCCAACACTTTCCCTACTGTTGCACTCACTGGAGTGGGAATAGTAATTTTACCCCTACGCTATCCAACACTTTCCCTACTGTTGCACTCACTGGAGTGGGAATAGTAATTTCAACCCCTACGCTATCCAACACTTTCCTTACTGTTGCACTCACTGGAGTGGGAATAGTAATTTTTACCCCTAAGCTATCCAACACTTTCCCTACTGTTGCACTCACTGGAGTGGGAATAGTAATTTTACCCCTACGCTATCCAACACTTTCCCTACTGTTGCACTCACTGGAGTGGGAATAGTAATTTGATTTCCTCCGCTATCTAATATTTTGTATTTTTTTAGCTAATGTACTGTATAATTATTTTTAAAAAGATTTAAAATTTAAATTTAAAATTAAATTTGTTACATATATTTATTTAATTTTTATTTATATTATTGTTTTATGTGTATAGATGTATTTATAATTTATAAAAAAATTAATTAAACAATTTATAAGTTATTAAAATAAATATTAAAACATATTAATAAGTAAGTATATATATATATTATATTATATGTATATGTTTAATGTATTTTCAAATTATATATATTACTTATAATTTTTAAGCATTTTAAAATATTTTTAACTATGTTTCTTTTAATTATATGTATTATTTACTTTATTTTACAATATTTTTTTAACTTAAATTAAAAACGATATTTTTAACAACGATATTTTTGACATCGATATTTTTTTTCTCGATATTTTTGTGCTTACCTTAATGTAGATAGGATGTCGATATTCTTGTCTTCGATATTTTTGCTGCGATATTTTTGTAGGACGATATTGTGACCTTCGATATTTAGTCAGTGATTCGTGCAGAATGTAAGAGACCAATGTAATGGCCGACACAGGAACCCCCTAGGGCACGGGTACTCATAGTACGGCCCGCGGGCCGCCAGCGGCCCAGCAAGCCTTCCTTGGCGGCCCGCGGACCTTGCAGACATCGTACCTGTGTTTGCAGCGCGGACTCACTCTGCTCTATGGGGGCCGGGCGATTCCAGGATAGTCAGAGTGGAGATGCAGGGGCTAAGAAGAGGCGAAATACAACAAAGCCTCCATTAACAAGTAAATGGTCTTAAGACCTGTGAAGTACTGGGGTGCGGCTGTGTGTGCCCGGGAAGCTGTCTCAGCCCGGGCTGACACACACGAGGGGGGGAGGCTGAAGCTGAAAGTGGTCTTTTCCAGGAGAAAACGAGCTGGCTTTTACATTACACAGGGAGAGGGGGGAGTGGGGGGCTGGTGACGGGGACGTGTAGACACAGTACGTGTGCACTGCCCGAGACAGATAGAGATAGAAACAGATAGAGATAGAGACAGAGATAGACAGACAGAGAGAGAGACAGACAGAGAGGGAGACAGACAGAGAGAGGGAGACAGACAGAGAGAGGCAGAGACAGAGAGAGACTGGCAGAGACAGAGAGAGAGCGGAGACAGAGAGAGAGAGGGAGACAGAGAGGGAGGGAGACAGAGGGAGGGAGACAGAGGGAGAGAGATAGAGAGAGGGAGACGGAGGGAGGGAGACAGATAGAGGACAGACACAGAGAGAGAGAGAGAGAGAGAGAGATAGAGGCAGGGACAGACAGAGACAGAGGCAGAGACAGACAGAGACAGAGGCAGAGACAGACAGCGATAGAGACAGAGGCAGGGACAGACAGAGGCAGGGACAGACAGAGGCAGGGACAGACAGAGGCAGGGACAGACAGAGGCAGGGACAGACAGAGGCAGGGACAGACCGAGGACAGGGACAGACCGAGACAGGGACAGACCGAGACAGGGACAGACCGAGACAGGGACAGACCGAGACAGGGACAGAGCCAGAGACAGGGACAGAGCCGAGACAGATAGAGGCAGACACAGGGACAGGGGCAGAGAGACGGAGAGGGAGACAGAGGGAGGGAGACAGAGACAGGGACAGACAGGGACAGACAGAGACAGACAGAGACAGAGACAGACAGAGACAGGGACAGACAGAGGCAGAGTGGCAGAGAGATGGAGAGGGAGACAGAGGGAGAGGGAGACAGAGGGGGACAGAGAGAGGGGGACAGAGAGGGAGACAGAGGGAGAGAGACAGACAGAGAGGGAGACAGAGGGAGGGAGACGGAGGGAGGGAGACGGAGGGAGGGAGACGGAGGGAGGGAGACGGAGGGAGGGAGACGGAGGGAGGGAGACGGAGGGGAGGGAGACAGAGGGAGACAGAGGGAGGGAGGGAGACAGAGGGAGGGAGGGAGACAGAGGGAGGGAGAGAGACAGAGGGAGACAGAGGAGAGGGAGACAGAGGGAGGGAGAGACAGAGGGAGGGAGACAGAGGGAGGGAGAGAGACAGAGGGAGGGAGACAGAGAGAGAGAGGAGGGAGACAGACAGATGGAGACGGAGGGAGGGAGACAGGTAGAGGGAGACAGAGGGAGGGAGACAGACAGAGAGAGGGAGACAGAGAGAGTGAGGGAGACAGAGAGAGTGAGGGAGACAGAGTGAGGGAGACAGAGGGAGGGAGACAGACAGAGAGAGGGAGACAGAGAGAGTGAGGGAGACAGAGAGAGTGAGGGAGACAGAGTGAGGGAGACAGAGGGAGGGAGAGAGGAGAGAGAGAGAGAGATAGGGAGGGAGGGAGACAGGTAGAGGGAGACAGAGGGAGGGAGACAGATAGAGGAAGACAGGGAGAGAGGGAGACAGAGGGAGGGAGACAGAGGGAGGGAGACAGAGGGAGACAGACAGAGGGAGACAGACAGAGGGAGGGAGACAGGGAGGGAGAGGGAGACAGGGAGGGAGAGGGAGACAGACAGGGAGGGAGACAAGACAGAGGGAGGAGGGCGACAGACAGAGGGAGGAGGGCGACAGACAGAGGGAGGAGGGCGAAAGACAGGGAGACAGAGGGAGGCAGAGAGAGGGAGACAGAGGGAGGGAGACAGAGGGAGGGAGACAGAGAGAGGGAGGGAGACAGAGGGAGGGAGACAGAGAGAGGGAGACAGAGAGAGGGAGACAGAGAGAGGGAGGGAGACAGAGAGAGTGAGGGAGACAGAGAGAGTGAGGGAGACAGAGAGAGGGAGGGAGACAGAGGGAGGGAGAGAGGGAGAGAGACAGGGAGGGAGGGAGACAGGTAGAGGGAGACAGAGGGAGGGAGACAGATAGAGGAAGACACAGGGAGAGAGGGAGACAGAAGGAGGGAGAGAGGGCGACAGACAGAGGGAGGGAGACAGAGAGGGAGACAGACAGAGGGAGGAGGGCGACAGACAGGGAGACAGCGGGAGGGAGGGAGACAGAGGGAGACAGAGGGGAGAGAGAGGGAGAGGGAGACAGACAGAGGGAGGGAGACAGACAGAGAGGAAGACAGAGGAAGACAGACAGAGGGAGGGAGACAGAGGGAGGGAGACAGACAGAGGGAGGGAGACAGAGGGAGGGAGACAGAGGGAGGGAGACAGACAGAGGGAGAGAGAGGGAGAGAGAGGAGACAGAGGGAGAGAGAGAGGGAGACGGAGGGAGGGAGACAGAGGGAGAGAGAGAGAGGAGGAGGGCGACAGACAGAGGGAGACAGAGGGAGGGAGACAGAGGGAGGGAGAGGGAGGGAGGGAGACAGAGGGAGGGAGAGGGAGGGAGACAGAGGGAGGGAGACAGACAGAGGGAGGGAGACAGACAGAGGGAGACAGACAGAGGGAGAGAGAGGGAGACAGAGGGAGAGAGAGAGGGAGACGGAGGGAGGGAGACTGATAGAGGAAGACACAGAGAGAGAGAGACAGAAGGAGGGAGATAGAGGGCGACAGACAGAGGGAGGGAGACAGAGAGGGAGACAGAGGGAGGGAGGAGGGCGACAGACAGGGAGACAGCGGGGAGGGAGGGAGACAGAGGGAGACAGAGGGAGAGAGAGGGAGAGGGAGACAGACAGAGGGAGGGAGACAGACAGAGGAAGACAGAGGAAGACAGACAGAGGGAGGGAGACAGAGGGAGGGAGACAGACAGAGGGAGGGAGACAGACAGAGGGAGGGAGACAGACAGAGGGAGAGAGAGGGAGAGAGAGGGAGACAGAGGGAGAGAGAGAGGGAGACGGAGGGAGGGAGACAGAGAGAGAGAGAGGGAGGAGAGCGACAGACAGAGGGAGACAGAGGGAGGGAGACAGAGGGAGGGAGACAGAGGGAGGGAGACAGAGGGAGGGAGACAGAGGGAGGGAGACAGACAGAGGAAGACAGACAGAGGAAGACAGACAGAGGGAGGGAGACAGAGGGAGGGAGACAGAGGGAGGGAGACAGAGGGAGGGAGACAGAGGGAGGGAGAGGGAGGGAGGGAGGGAGACAGAGGGAGAGAGAGAGGGAGGAGGGCGACAGACAGAGGGAGACAGAGGGAGGGAGACAGAGGGAGGGAGAGGGAGGGAGGGAGACAGAGGGAGGGAGAGGGAGGGAGACAGAGGGAGGGAGACAGACAGAGGGAGGGAGACAGACAGAGGGA